>JAHZNB010005245.1:0-18260 GCA_027744295.1 Callyntrura guangdongensis
CCTGCATTTAATTAAATTGGATATACAGCTTAAGCACTGAACAAACTACTACCAAAAGAATAGTACATTTTTGTTACTATAATACGTTCTTAGCTGACCTCTTATTACCACAGAAACAACAGCTACGGTAAGAATCTTAGTTTTTGAAACACGATACACCTTGGTGTTTTTCGAATGGCAAGCAGGCTGGCACCAACAAAATTTCTTGTCGAGATCCTAGAACTATCCTTATAACTCATCCTTTTCAATATCCCGTCCAAATAAAATAAGAATGGAGTGGATGTCTCTGGCAACATGCCACACTTCGATCTTGCGTAAAGTCGATGTTGGGGCAAGAAGATTCATCCTAAGAACGTGTTAGTGTGTGATATCTCTTTTTAAAGGACTTTATAGAAAAAAGAGGGGTCCTGTCGGGAAGACAGGTCCTGTTCAGTTATTGTTATCCAGTGTTGCCTCAAAAGGATTAATCACAAATCTGCAGAGGTTGGAAATGGTGTTGTGTGGTCGTAATTTACATGAGGTGTTGCGGTCTGTTGCAGCTTTGCATGCATAGAGTAATGCATGGGCTCAGGCGACTGGATTAAATATTTAAATCCTAAAGCTACTTGTAAAATATAAAGGCATATCGAACCCACCACAAAATCATTAAAATTTAAACTTGAAATATTAAAAATCACGCCATATACTTCCTGGATTTGTATTTTATCTTTCCGTTTAGAGTTATTGGGCTTATTGAAAAATCCAAAGTGTATCATTTCTAGAAAACTTATGAAAATCTATGTATTTCGAAAGTATAAACGCTTTAGTTGGAAGAAAATGCCGAGATGTGGCAATACTTAATATATCCCGTTGTGGTCCGTTTAAGATAACATTTGAAAAGTTGAATGTGGTTGAAAATGGCGAAGAAAGGCATCAGCTGTCTCCAAGAATTCGCGTCCTTATCTGGTACGGTGTTTCGTCGTTTTTGTTTGTCATTTTGAAAAGCTGTGATGCTTGTGGCAGTTTCAAAAAATACCAGAAAATCTGTACGGCAGATATGTGGTCACAATATCTGGCAAATAGTAGGTGGGCAATACTATTGCTATCATTGTTCACTTGAACTACGTTGGCATTCTGGGAAGTCATATACTTTATCACTTTCAACTTTTGGTGATGTGCTGCTCGAAGAATTGGTGTATTTCCTTGGTAGTCTTGTAGCTCGAGAGACACACCAATTGACATTAGGTACTTGGTAGTTTCAAGGAATCCCGATTCCGCGGAAATGTGAAGTGCGTTACTTCCATCGGGTGCAGTCACCATGTGATTGACCCCAAATTTTTTAAACATGCCAGACACGCCACGCAATCGTTTTTCTTTGCTGCATACAAAAACATAGTCCACCCATCTGAATCAGTAGCATTTACATCCTCTCCGGAGGTTTGAATAATCAGTTCCACTGTTTCCGAATCTGCATTTGAATTCCTGTTTGCAATCCACTCATGCAGTGGAGTTCTCCCTTCTTGTTTGTCGCTTTAAAGAGTGATGGTACTTGCGGCAGCGTCAAAAAGAACCCAACAATCGCTTTGTAATTTTTGTTATAATGTTGTGAAAACAGTAGGTGCGCAATGCTATTGCCAATTTTGTTCACTGCTAATACGTTCGCATGTTTGGCAATCAAATGTATTTAATCACATCGAGGTTTCTGTAGGTTGTAGCCACAAGAAGTGGTGTATTTTCTCCGTTGTCTTGTTGCTCGAGAGACACCAATCGACACTAAGTACTTGGTAGATTCGAGGAATCCTCTATTTGCTGATATCTGAAGCACGTTCCTTCCCTTTGCAGATGTCACGTTGTGGTTGGCCCCAAATTTCTTTAAACATTTCAAGCACGTCAATGAGTCTTTCTATTTTGCTGCTTGCAGAAACATAAGCAACCCATCAGAATCAGTGTTATTTGCATCCTGTCTAGATGTTTGAAGTATCAGTTCCACTGTTTCTGAATCTGGATTTGAATCCCTGTTTGCAATCCATTCATGTAGTGGTGTTCTACCTTTCTGGTTTGTCATTGTGCCAGCGTCAATAAATATTCAACGATCGGTTTACGGGGGGTGTCGCCATCGTAATTTGAGTTGAGTAATAGGTGGGCAATGGTGTCCCCGGCATTGTTCACTGCCAGTACGTGTACGGCCCCCTGACCAAACATGTAGTAAAATCCCCACGGTGGAATTGAATATTCGGTACAGTTCCACAGTTAATTGATATTCTTTTTATCCATTTTCCGTCGACCTTAATTCTTTTACAGTAACATGTTTTGCTAGATACCGTCGTGTTCTAAATTTGAGATAGCAGTCATAAAACATTTGCTTGGAATATTTTGTGCCCATGCAGAAGTCTGTGGGTTAACCAGCAAACTACTTCTAGCAACAGAATATATGCAAATAGTTTTTCGAAAATTCTCTTACCTGTTTGTGCATTGTAATCAAGCCAAAAATGCATTACCACAAACACACTGCATCATCAACCCGTCTGTCATTACCTTGGTCATAATACGATGCGATACTTGATGAGAGTTGTCCCCGCCAGTAACAGATAGAACTGTCGTCTACCATATATTTTTAGTAACAATTACATCAAAATTGGTTGTAGTTATAAGAATTGTTTTTAGTTAACAAGTGACGGTTACCAATTCTTCATGAGAGTTTGCAGACTGATTCAGTAGTTCATTCAGCTCGTCCACATTTTCAATTCTAGTCATTGGCAGTTGATAGCGTGAAGTTGGTTAATCTGGTATTCTACGACCAAATTCTGGTAATACACGAGTGTACAAAAATATTGTACACGCGTGTATTACCCGTGTGCGTCTCTCAAAAACCTGAATCTTTTTCGATCTGTGTACGCAGTATTTGTGTCGTGTTTTGGTTGTTCACCGTCTTGTACACGAGTAAATTAAATTTGAACTGTGGTCAATAATAAAAATAAAATGCCACCTTCGTCATTTGGGTATTTTTCTGGTGACACTGAAGGCTTCTGGTGTTCCAGTTTTGTATTAGCAAAATACTTGCTTGAATATAAAATTCTCGATCCACCCTAATGTACCCCAGTGCTGGAGTATCCCATGCGCGCAGAAAATGTACCTCTCAAAGATGGCACAATACTTGCCATTCAAGAGCGCCTTGCCAATTGATGGGTAGGTACACAACTTAGAAAAATCTACGGATAGTTGTTGTATACACTTAATTGTTAGTAGAATGTCTTGTTAGTTGAAGCGCAGTGAAATATATCAGGAAATATATAACACTAGACCGGAATTTTGACAAAAACTTATTTTTTCAACGAGAATTGGCAGTTAATTATGAAATTGTACTTTAGATATTTAATACATTACTTGTTATTCAACTTACAAATTAAACGTCATCAGTTAACGGCGGTTGTTTAGTAAGTATTGTTTCTCAATATTGCAGTTTAAAGTATTTTTAGCAATGTTTATTCCTCGCAATTTCACTTTAATTCCGCTAAACTAGGGAATGTATTTAGAATTTATTATGTCAACACAGTCTTCTGTATCACCAATACATTTTAGAAAAAACATGGATTCAATAACTAATATATTGCAGACCAATTTTTTTCCCAACGATATTCTAATATTAATGTCATCCTAACAAACATCCTTTAAGGCGCACCAACTAAAACATTTAATGTTTCTGGAATTTGCTTATTTATGATTTCAGAAAGTAACTGAAAACATTCAGGTAAAATGTTCTAGGGAAAACCAATTCTTACAATATTGATTATACAAAAATATTCGACAGGGTGCCTTTAGGGAACTTTTATAGGCTACAGTTTTGCACCCAGTAGATTCTTATTTATAATTTTCAGGCCTATTTTTATTAGGTCAAGAAACAAATTTGGTTCCAATGTGGAATGTGGAAACAAACAATGTGGAAACAAACAAACAAAATGTTGAAAATTTTTGTTCATGGAGAAAGTATTTCAATATTATGTGCTAAACTACGCCGTCGTTTTAAATTGATTATTCTTACGAAAAGTTCTGGGGGAAAACAGATCACAACTAAAATAAGGCGTAGCTGACGGTTTTATGTATGTTGCCAATATGAACATGTTGTAAATATATCATCATTTGTAGCAGACTTAGTCAAGAAATATTGATTTCCAATTTTCTGCTCTTGTTTTTCTCATAGTTTGTCCAACGTATTGTATAGTACTTAGACGTTAGCAATAGTTAGCATGTATGTAGCGTTGTTTGTCGTAGCATGTAATAAATTGTCATATTTTTAAGTATTGTGTATCGTAGTGCTGCGATGCATGCGTATTCCCTCCGGTGTCAATGCCTCACGGTGTGTGAAAATCTCCCCGTTCAAACTTCCTCGGAGTAAAGTCCTCCCGTGCCAACCTCCCCACAGTACCGGTTGCCCATGGTATTACCTCCGCACGGTACAAAATGCTCCAATTTCAACACAAAACAAACCACTCCTGGATGGGGTAGGCGTATTACACTCTTAATAACTCTTTAACTCCCCGCACCAAACCAAATAAACAAATCTCCTGCTACCTCACATACACTACGTTTACAGTACTAAAAACACGATCCGTTATTCATTCGTAAAACCAATGTTTTTGTCATTCTCTGAATATGACCTTGATAACTTTTCTTGAATACATAGCAACCGTAAGGTGTGTAAACTAATTACAAGTAACCTTTCAAGTAACGTTAGTGAGATCTGAGAAATTCCGTAGTCACCGTCGTGGCGTTAAATGTTGACGTGGCGATGTAAAGGGATTGCCGGTACTTTATAAAGTGATAATATTATTTGTCCATTTAATCCGGCCCCTCAACGGACATGGATTGACACAAAATTGGAAAATATTCTATTTTTGGTTGAAAAGAATTGAAACAATGTATTTCAATTTTCATCTTTTTGCTCTAAAAGAATCCTTCTGTACAGAGAAAGGATGTCGCTTGAGAAGTGATATTTTTCAACACTATAAGATTCTTTAACCTTAAAATGTTCATCCTTTTCCTGTTTGTCTTTTCTTGTGATAAACTCAAACTCTCCCTTTCCATTTTTCAACACTCTCCACATTTCTCCCCAAAAACTTTAGGTATATTGTATATACATGTATATATAGAATATAAAAATCGGATTGGTGTTACGTAACATGTGTTACATACAAATACACCAACTCGAATCTTCTCACCGGAAGTTGGGAATGTCTTGCTACAACTGTATACCAACTCAAGTGGAGTCAATCACCTACTTCAATGATTGTTTACGTAACCAGTATGTTTATGTTAGCTTAAGCTCAACTTTGGGGTATCTTACATTGATATTGATACTAAGGCCGTGGAAACATTGAATGAAAAATGATTTCTGTTGATGCAAAACTCATAGATTTTGTTGTTGTGAAATAAGCTGTAACTCTTTAACCGGCAGGGCAAAGAGTGAAGATGGGCCTTCTGTACTCATTGTCGAGGGGGAATGGGATTCTGCACGCAAGGTCATCTTACCCTGCAGTACAGAGCCTGCTGGATTGGAAACAATTGGATTATCGCTGATTTGAAAGGACGTGCCTGATTTTTTTAAATTGTCCCTTTTTATGAAAGGAAAAGTATCGTCTGAATGCATATTATGTGGGAGATCTGAGTTGATACTGAGTTCAGCGTTCAAGTTAGCACGGCAATCAAAAACAGTTTTACTTTCACGGTAGGTTTTAAAGCAGACACGCACTGGTCTGCAGTTATTCTCAGAAAAGTTTCCCAGTCTGTACGTGCTGTCTGGGAGAATATCGTCATTACAAATTTGCTTAATTACGGCACACACACTCTTATGTAGCTGCCGAGGCGATTCGCTTTCGCAGTCTGCTACACCCAAAAAAATTATATTACTTCCGAAATCTCCTTTCCGGAAGTCTTCCTCTTGTATGTCAAATACGCTTTGCTTGTTCACCTGAAAGTCCTCGATTTGTTCTAGAGCTTCTATCTTCAAATTATGATTGACAACAGATTTCTCAGGAAGGGTTTGCAATTTCTCAATTTGGTCAAGTTTACTGCGCCTTGGTAGTTGTTCGAAAATATATTCAGAGCTGATTAATTCCTTTTGAATATGTTGTAAAGGGATTTCAGAAACATTCTCATTTTTGAACCGGAAACAAAATCTCAAGTACACAAACAACTTTCCAAATGCACTTTCATGAAATGAATTTGTTGTTTTGAAAGACATCAAAATATATTCCACTGCAAACGCAAGCAACGACGGAACGATTCCAACTGGCAGGATAATAAACACAACTTTTATGCTTCCCGCCAAATTTGCCGCTTGAAAAAATCGGGACTTGACGGGGAAATCTAAAAGCATTCTCGCAAATTCATAAGACTTTTTTCTGAAATGTTCATGCCAATCGACAATGCCGGATGAGTACAGTGCTTTCATTTTGATCAGAGCCTTTAATGGCACTCGCCCTCTCCATGTGAATCCCATACCCATCTTAGCTATCACGTCTTTTCCAAATGAAAGTGGGGATTGACAATCTTTCCCAACTTTGTACAGTTTGGAATTTTCGCGGTTCGGAATCCTACAAACCCTTTCCAGTCGTCAAACGGCAAAGTCGCGTCTATCACTTGTGTGTTGTTTAAAACATACAATTCCGCCGGGGATAAACCGGATGGTTCATCGCATCCACTTTTATCGCTACAATAAAAGACAAGTTGAATATTTTTCAGCGATTAACACAGATGGTATTATTAAAGCTTAAAAAATTATATCTGACGTACCGTTCATGTGCTTTCCATAAGAGGGAAGTATAAATATTTCTTACTAGTGAATTGTAAATAACTTTCATGGGTTTCATAATTTTGTTTTCCAGCCGCTTTTCGGATTCAATGTTTGCAGTCCATTGAAAGCAATGATTTCCTCGCTTGGTCGCCAGAGCTTGTAACCCTTGATAGGTTTCATATTCAGAAAGATATTGAGCTGAATTTATTATAGGTTGTGAGTAAACTTGATACGAGTTGTTGACAAGTTGTTCAAAGGTTGAGTAGGGCACGGGTGGAATTGGACTTACAATTTTCGTGATGTTGCTACCTTTGTAGGCTTCACCGATTATCATGGCCATAAATATCGAGACGCCAACAATAATTCGAAAGCTAAGATATCGTTTGTCATATTTCCTGTCGGCAGCACTGCAATAGCCTTGAGTGACCAAGCTTTTTCCAGTTGACATCAAGTACCTGTCCAAGAGTTTCCAGTACAAAGACATTCTTTCAGAATTTTTATACAGTTTTGTTTCAACAAAACTTTCCGCGAGTACAACGGTGGAGGTTAGAATCAATGCTACTCCAATGATTTGAAAGAATATTATGGTGCACCAGGACGCCATGTCATATGACGCCACCAACTGCTTAAACGGAACGCTTCCCATCTGCTGACCACAAGCTACAAACAGGAGTTTCCTTTGATGGGTGGTAAAATGAGATGGAACGTCTAGTGCTACTGATCCGTAGTTAATGATTGGAAAAGCAGCCTCTTCATGTATAACAGGGGAATAAATTGACCGGCTTTTATATGAGCAGTTGCCCAAAGCATACTTCATCAATCGTAGATTCACCATTTTAAGACCGACCTCAGAATCGGGATGCAACTCGATATCTTCCAGAAGGTCGTTCATGTCTCTTGTATCTCTATATATCCACAGCTGCTTTGTTTCATCACTATGTATCTGTTGAAAGAATTGTTGAAGCGACTCAATTCGCAGGGCAACCTTTTTGGGAACCACAATTTCTCCGTTGGCGTGTGTTACATTCTTTTCATCACTGCAATCGTGGCAAATCACTGTGGTTTCAAAGATGCGACCGCCATTCATTTTCCAATGTAGTAATTCTCTGTGTGCCGTGGGCCACATCAAAATGGAAAGATATACATCATATCCACTCACCCATTCCGTTTTCCCGTCAAACCCGGCTTCGGCGACGAGAATGTCATAACGCCACCTACTTTGAAAAGTTTTGAAAGCGCTGTAAAGTAAGTAATTAAGATGCTTACGACTGGATTGTATCCAAAAATTATCGCTGTACAATTCCCACCGGAAAACTTTAATGTTTTGAACGTTGATATAGAAGCTAGATTTCAAAGGGATTCCAAGTCGCTGTTGATTCTCCTCTGCTCCGTCGTTCATCAATATTTCGTTGGCTTTTGTAGGAGGGAAAAGATAAATATGAACCTCACACGTCCACGGTCGTACTTTACCTGAATTAAAAACTTGAAGTTTCCAAGTTTTAGTCTGAGAGTAGTTATGTGACGCATTTCGCAGAAGCGGCCACTTTTCCACAGGAAATACCAGATATTCACCATTGTTGTTCAAAGACACAACATCATACCGGGCGAGTACGATGGGTGCCACGGGAGGTGAATAGAAATTCACGCCTTCAAAGTTGATAATTCGCGTCAAACAATTTGACAGCGGGGCGATGTAGTCGAGAAAGTTTTCTGGTGTCATGTTCCTTTGTTTAACGCTTAGCGAAAATTTGTTATTTTGATATTGGGAGTAGACATAACTGGCAGTGGTATAGTAGAATGAAATTATATTTGTTAAATTAAGGAGAACCGTCAGCAGAAAGTGTTTAGAAATACAAATCATTTTTAGTTTAGAATAAATCATTTTAGTTCGTGCCGGACGTTGACATTCACTAGTTAACAGTGTTGCAGCTCGGTGCAATTGTTGCAGGAGTTTACTACCTAAGGGTTTGTTTAATACGACTAATGCCCTGGATTATGAATAAGGTGGGCTACGGGCAATAAAACGTAGATGGTGATGTTTAGCTGAAGTGACGACTTGCCATGATTTGCCGTAAGGTGAGTTAAATGGCTGTTTGTAAGACCGTATGAGCTGGCGCGAGAATGCGGAGCTGTGGAACAAAATTTGAGCCAAGGCAAGGAGTGAGTAGCTGTGAAGCAAACGCTTGGGAATGAAAACAAATAACTAATTAATGAAATTGGTAAGCCAAGTGCATTTCCAATGTCTCTTACTACAATTAAAAACTACAAACGTCACCCCGAACCAACAGAGATTCAGGGTGTTCCACCGAACTGTAGAAAGGCAAGTGCTAAGAGTGCAGCTCATGTAGCTGCTTAAATAGACTTAAGAAAATTGTACATACATTTAAAATAAAGAGAAAATCCTAAATTGGATAAAAATAAATACATGACCAATATATATAAAGAATTGAGCTCAAAATACATCCCCCTATTAACTTAAAATAGTTAATACACGATGCAAATGAACCCATGAACTCGAGAAAAAAATTACAAATTAATTTTTAAATAAAGAACTGCGAAATAGATTTACACTAACTAATCACAATATTTACATAAATCGAACAAACTAGAAAATTACTATCACTATTTGCACAAAACCAAATACACCGTACTAAACACACATCAATTTAGGATATGTTTTTTACCCTTCCAAACCAAATATTGTAATTATTTACTGAAAATACTTATTTTTTTATATTTATTCATTAAAAGTTCACGTCAAAAATGAGATGACAAAACTATTCGAGTCTCAAATTCAAACTAACTAAAACCATTACAAATATTATATGCTTCAATTTTTGGTTTTTATGTCAAAGCAATTGTTTCCCATAGAATCGTCTTGAAAATGTTTTCTTCTTTGAGTGAACTTTCTTTAACCCATAAACAAGTCATTTGAATCTCGGACCAGCGCAAGAGTATTTAAAAGGATTACAATGCCGTCTACTTTGGAGACTGTAAACCGTTTGTGACAGTTTCTTTTGCGCCAGAAACTATGGCTGCGTTTATGAAGCCATGATTAGAAATGATTGCGAAGTAGACTTTTCTTCTATGTGACCAAAATAACAACTCTAAGCAGATAAAATGGTAAGTATTTGTGCATAATTAGGTAGATTGAGAGGACGTTGGTATAGCGGTTCGACAGTTATCAGCAACCGATCCAAACCAACTGAAAATGCAATGAATGTATAATCAAGCAAAACGTGAAGTGGTAACTTCACGTGGTCACCTGCTATAATTTGTTAAAGAGGTAGAGAAAGAGGTATACTTTTTTGCATTAGAGAATAGCACAATATATTATCATATTACAAACAGATTACCATATTCTGACCCTATTGCAAACAGTCGAAGTTAGTTGGCGCTTTCGCAATGCAAAGTGATAAGTAGTTATATGGTAATTCGAATCTAATGCTACCTTAATATTTTTCAGGTGTGGTGAATCTTATGCAAGTTGAGAAACATATTTTTTAAATGTTCTCAGGTTCGGCATTGTATTTCGGACATGTCAATTCTGCAGATTTCAGAAACTCGAAACTCCGACCAAATGGAAGTTTGGGAGAAAGTGTACGAGAGTTTTTCTGTAAGTAGGATAGTAAGTTAAATTAGGTATTGACCGTAAAATTATGTTTCCTTTTTTGAGTATTTTGAAATAAATGCTAGTTGGTTGAGTAAAACGTAAACTACGAACAGTGTTTTCGTTTGCTGACACAAATTTGTTTTTACGGCACCTCCGGAAATAATTCTTTTCGAAGCGCATCTTTCACCAGTTTTTCCTCCCGACATTTTTCGCGGAAGCCTAATATTCTGAATGCATGACCTTCCAAAGCAATTTTATTCCGACATTACATTTTATGGGATTTGGCGAAATATAGAGTAGCAATGTTGTACGTAGGATTTTGAAGAATTTACTGGATGGAATGCAGTCAGGTGGTAAAATGGCGTTTTGATTAAATGCTTTTTACTCAGGTATCAAAAATATATTTGCAAAAAGTGGTACTATAGACAAAACTGAGGTTATCTTCGGTTGTAGGAGACGATTGCTAAAATGTATATGGCGGAGTACTACTATAAACAAATTTATATTACCAAGACTCAAAGGATAATTTTATTTAAATAAACAAAATACTTCTGACTATTTGTTTCTGTTTCTTGAGCTGCTTTTGACTGTTGACTGGTTTAGTCATTATTCTCTTGCGCATCAATAAGTCACGATGGCGGCTTTCGCTTACAATATCCGATCCATTGATAATAGTAAGTAATCAATAAAAATCCAAGTTATTATTCCGTGATGGCTATACTTTTACGTCTTTTAGTTAGACGTAAATACCACCGCATATAATAGGGGCTCCATCGATAAAAAAGCCGCAGCGCAAATGCAATATTCAATAACTTCCACTGTGACAACTGTACTTATTCCAGTTTTAAGTTTTTTAAATCCACATTTTAATCGTATTCCTAAAAAAAGTTTAACGCACGAGATAATTACAACTGCAAAACATAACAAACCAAAGCATCTCAAAGACAACGTGAATCTAAAAGTGTCGGAAGTGGTCGAAGAGCTTTCAAACAAACTCGCTGCTCCCTGGCAAACAGACTGAATAATTAATAAAAGTTGCCAATTTTGCTTTGGTAATAAAAGTCGGTCTGGTTATCTTGGTCCTGGCAATACACCTCTTGGTAACATGCATACCTGGTCATCAAAATTTGGGAATACGCTCCGCACACGAGTTAGGTTGTGTTACGCTCAAGTGAACCTCAGGAGTAATTTCTTTTTCCATTTCCATTTCATGTTTGTGGTAAGGTAGGTGCACCAGTTTCATCCACTCCATAGAAAAATTTATTTTGAACGAAGGAAATGGCTAGCACTTTACTTGCCAATGACAAGATGAAGACTAATTGAATAATGAACTTGAGCTTTCAGGTACATAAAAATAATTATGTCAATGGTCAACTTAAAACATGTGAAACGAAACGATTCTGAAAAATGTGTCTTCGCATGAAAATCTTCCTTTTTTATGTTTCTCGTATGATGTGACGTTTGGAGAAAATTACTGGCAAAAGCTCCAAAAGAAGGTGCTCGCAATGATGGGTAAACGGCAGTAACCCCTCAACCCGTTTTCTATATACGCAGTTTTTGACAAATATCACAAACCATTCTGAGCACATTCGCCAAAAGAATATTCATTACTTGATTCAGTAGATTTTTTATACAGAACCATCCCATTGTAAAGAAGAATGTTAAATTCGTATATATTATGAGAGGATAACCAATTAGTTGATATTGGCATGTTCCGTAAAACTATATATTTAATAGTTAAAACCAAATGGAGTGATAATTGTTTTTCCGTTTTAGAGAATAGTAGAGGTTAATTTAATACTACAATTAGCTAAACTTTTCGAGGTTAGTAGACTCTTCGATATGGAAAACAATTTTTACAATAACATGAGTAGTGAAGACTTGAAGAAATTTAACCTTCGGCATGACATTAATAATTCAATTGATATTCCCCGTAATTCCTTTATTTATATTGTTAAATTTTGTTATCAGACACTGCAGGTGGTTGAAAAACGGACACAAAAATTCTTTACTGCATAAGTTAGTTCGCATTGTGTGAATCTAAATTGATATGGATAAAATACTGAATGAGTATGTTTTGACGAAAGTTATGTTTTGTCAAAGTTACAATTTAGTTCCTGTCTAGCAATGGCAATATTTAAACGTTGATTTTACTTTAGGTATTAACCAAGCGATATAACTCTATGTGCTTAAACAAACAGGAAATACTACTTGTGTAAAAATACTACAATATTCTGGTTTTACTCCACCAGGAAAATAACAGTTTGTAGACATGCTCATTTGAAGTTGTTTTATTTAATCAGTTTCTATCGAAAGAAACTAACATTTTTCATCAGGATCTGTAAACAAGATAAGTAGGGAGCAAAAGCTACTTATTGCAATTAATTTGCTCATGTCTTTCCGTCCGTCTGTTTGTCCCGTTTTTCCGTCTACAAAAATACCCGTTCCGCTTAAACATTGTATGCCCGTACCGGTTGACCTTTCATAAAGGTGTGTACCAGGTTGACATCAGGAGCCGTCGGGGTCCAACGTCACTTTTTAAACGTTTTATTCCGCTATTGATTTTGATTTAGTATGTAGACAAATTATGCTGCCGTGTACTGTCGGCACAAATTTGAACACCCGCGCCTTTCTGATCCAATGTTATTGAAAAGTGTTAAGGTAAATAAGCGGCCGTTTGCCCAAATTTTATCGTGCCAAAGTATCCTATAAAGCCTCTCCTATAGATATGCCAACGTTTGACGGTATACATAATGAGTCAGAAGTCGTTTCTTTATCCTAATGAGGATTTTAACTGAACATTCACCGTAAGCAATGTTATGTGTTTGTATCTTTCCCTGAAATTAAAACTTGAGTTTTACTTTTCTTCCTATCCCTAGTGATCAGTTTACCTTTATTTTATGCAATTTAACAAATTAAAACTGATAAAAACAAAACATTACAAATGCCATGTTATATGTATGAACTACTATGTGTTTGCAAAAGAATGTTGAGCGCCATATACTGATACATTCTCGTGGAAAACACAATACATATATCTTTGGCATCGAGTATTAATTTAAAACGAGTTTCGGAAACTAATTCATACTACGATGCTACAGAAACATTTAAAACTTTTCCAAAATATTTGCCAGGTCTGCGCTTTCTCCAAAAGTTTGCCTCTCTATTGGGATAACACCACTGGTTGTGTCAAGTTAAATCAGAAAAGTTGTAACAAATATTTTCAGTGCCACAATGTTATTCTGGCTGTAATAATTTGTCAAGGTTGGTATGCCATAACATGTGGACACTCAAGTTTGGTTCGGTCGATCGCAGAACGTATTCTTTACGTGGTTGAACTTCTAACATTATTTTGTAGCCGTACTTTTTCTGTTTATCTTCACCGAAATGCTTCCACGATCACTACATACATTAACGGGATACTCAACTTATCCCACAATTTTGCTTTTCTAGATAAAGTACAAACTAGAACCCTATCGTCCTTAGCTCGCATTAATATCGCGCTAGCGTACTCTATCCACATTTCAGCCATAGTTTTGCCTTGTGAATTACTTTATAGGATTCATTGGAGGCGGCCCTGTACTCCTTATATTCCAGGGTTCTGGTTACTTCTAGAGTGTCATACAAAGATAAGCTGTCACAATAATAGCCTATTAAAGTCTTATGTGACAGAAACATTTCAGTTTGTCTTAAAACTCTTTCTATTTCTCCTTAATCACTGGGTGTGGAGTTTTGTAGTACATGATGCTACAGTAAGCTTCGTCGGAATTTTTATACTAAGCACGATAAGTCTGAGGGAGTATTTGAAAATTTAAGAATACGCTATTTAAATTGTCGATAAAAAGAGTAACAATCATTTTAATAGTGCACGTTTTTGTTTTGACAGATATATGGAGACATGGAATTTGGGATGGATATAAAGTAATAGAATGGCGGTGATGTAGCGCACCCTCCAAATTCTCAACGTACAAATAAATGATACACATCGAGACTTAGTCATGATAATAATTGTGCCATGCATTATTGTGCAAACACTTTGCTTCACTGTAGTAGCTCGGCTTCCTCTTACACACGAGCATACTGCCACTTTTCTAATAATGTACATTTTTCTCGTGGACATAAATGCAACACAGCTTGTCTTATTTGGAATGATGGCACAACTTTTTTCTCAATCTGAAGAAACATTAAGATTTTGCAGAAATTCCAGGATAAGTGGGCATAATATTCTAGCAAGATTCAACGCCTGTGGAAGTCTAAGTTCTTCAAAAGTTGTTCACCGATAAAAGTTTGTTTTGGATCCATGAATTACATTGAACCTTTAACACCACCAAATTGTATTGATTTTGCAAATGAGCTGACAATTCAACTTTTACTTTGGCTACGTGGTAAGTCATTCTAAATTTGTGTGGGACAAGGTTTGTCATCAAAACGTACTTAACTGCAACGTTTCCAAAGTGTGATAAACGTATTTTTAGCTTTAAATTTTATGTTTGTTTAGTTGGTTATTATGCAAACAGTATAAAATGTAACAACAAGAATTTTTAAATTAAATATTACGTCCAAAGTCTTAAATAGGGGAAAAGTTGCAAGAAGACTAGTTGAACCTCCACGTTGTATCGCTTGTGAGATAACTTGAATATAATCATGACGACTAGTGTGGGAATCGTGTACACGTAAACACGTGTACACGCGTGTAATTTACCCGTGTACAACATCGTGTACACCCTAAACACGACACAAATATCGTGTACACGACACGAAAAAGATTACAAAGTGTGTACACGATTCCCACACTAATGACGACAATGATTATCTCATGAAAGTTTGTTTAATCTCCAGCCAAGTTTGTAAATAACAACCACTGCTTCATCATTCCAAGGACTCAAAAATTCCATAGCGGGAGCAACAAAACAAAATTATTTTTGTTTTGTTCCAAACATTTAGTGTGTTTAATCGTAGCAGTAGTAATTTGGGTTATCAAACGTTGAGTCTAATTTAACTTAATAAGCTAGTAATCAGTTAGGTTTCTAGCAGATTAACGTCTGATTTTAATGAGGGATTAGGATTTTTTAAATTTTGATAATTGTTTACACATTCTGTGGAACACAAGTAATATTTATCCTGTCCTTAGCAAAAGTAAGTTCTTGTGCTTAAAAGTGACAAAACAAAAATGTCAAGCACCGCTACAAACTTTCTCCGAGTTAGCATAAACTTTTTCTACTACTAGCTTTTGCCCGTATCAAGTGGTAAAGGAGTCAATCAAATTTAAACCTGCTGGTTCTACCTGTCTTATCCATTTGCCCGAGAACATAAAATTTGTAACAAAACGATGCTGGTCTCAAACGTTAGTTTGCGAGTTATTTCATTTTCTAAATCTTTTTACTTATGTTAAAAATTTTCGTGAAGAGTCTTCAATAGACCGAAAAAATCCCTCACAGATATTGGAATTTTTATTGATAATCTTTGACTGTTTCTTTAAAAATCATATTTTTGGAGAAATTTTGGTGTAACCAAACACAGTTTGAGAAAATACTCAACGATCTTTACCACAGTTCTATCAACGCTCATAGAAAATCTCTTGTATGCGATATAATATCACATAACATCACGATATTAATTACTTGTTTTGGATATGTTGCCATGGGCTTGTTTGTCTTTTGTGCTATTCTCGGAATCATTGGCATTAAATCAAGCTTTTTGTCAACTACAGGAAATGGTTGGATTTCTAACATAATGACTATTTCAACGCAAACTTTTTTCGTATATAGTCCATTTGACCAAAATTTTAGTGTACAGGTTCCCCAGGGGTATGAGAGTACTGATTATATTTTGGTATGTTTAGCAAGTGTCGTACATTTCCAGTCATACATCCAAACCAGTTTTGTTTATGTGCTGCACCCTGCTATTGTACTTCCTTTATGGCTACCCATTGCGATCGCCAGTTTGTGAGTCAGTTTGAAATAAAATCAAGTATTGTAGTTGATGCGGATTTGGAAGTCAATGAAATATATCCACACTGGAATCAGAAATGGAAACGCATATTTTTCCAGTACACTGAACTAAACTGCATTCTGAATTGATAAATCAATTGTTTGGACATAGTCTCACCTGGTTTCTAATTGTTGTAACATTTCATTTTTCCATTAAGTTGGATTCGCTTGTACGTTTTGCAGTCGATGACACAAGCGACTGGATCCTCGCAGCTTTAGCTTCATTCAACATTTTCATTTATATGGTTATCATAGTTGTCTCCGCAGAATCTAATCGACAGGTTAGAATATAAAATTGTCTGAATTGATGTCATATTGACGATTACCTTGTTTACGAGTTACATTATTGAGTTAAAATGGCATCTGGTATTGTTTTCAGAGGGTATGTTTTTAAACAATGGCTTAAACAACCGAGAAATTACAGTGAAATTGAAAATATCCAACTGCACGTATTAATCACGAAGTTGCAATTAAGGCCAGTAACAGTTTTCCCATTACGTATGGTTTGGCTGTAAATATGGCATCAGTGATACTGACGTACTTTGTTGTTTGCGTACAAACCAAAACCGGCTATTGTAGTACACAACACTTGTATGTCTTTTGTTTTCTTACAACACGTGCTACATATGTTTCAATAATATATACCTTGAACTACAATTTGTAGTTACTAAATAGCACAGAATGGTGAAGAAAATATGCAAAGAATTGATACTGATAGTTGTTAGTAATACACGATTCAGGTAGCCAGAATATAATAACCATATATTAAAATTTAAAAATCATACTAACTATAAAATATTATAAAATCATATTGTATTTGCAATGATTGTTAGGGAGTTTTTTCTCGGTATATGCTTAGTGTATTAACGATGAAACTTAATATAATAAATAAAAAATTTGCAATGACATTAAATTAATTTGTAAATGAATATGCATATATTGTCAATTAAACGTTTTAAAATTAGTAAATGATTTAACGCAAGTAACTTAAATGTTGATGGTTCAATAGAAGATTGGACAATAAATCGAGATTTTAAGTCCACAACCAATTTTTCGAAGAGAGTTGAGGTGAAGAAAACACAAGACGAACACTGATACTTCAGGCACATAAAATTTAAACTTAATTTTTTAAATAACGGGTGCCAACGTAGCTCTCATTGTTAACAACTTTAAAAAAGCTTAAGTGAGTTCTACCAGTGAAAGTGTGAAACTTTTCGTTTAGCAATTGGTTTTTGCAAAACCAAATGTTTTGCAATTTTCAAATTTGTTTTTCTTTTCTATTATTATAAGAAAGCAAACAACAGTTATGTTGTAGCCACAGCAGATTTGACGAATGTTTAAAAAAATTGAAACAAAAGGCGCAATGCTATGTTTGATGACAAAAAAAACAAATCACGGATTACTACAGATTCCCGTAAAACTTGTTTCTTGTGTCGCCATACTATAACGAAAACTTTTAAAATGTATTTGAAATACATAACTAAAAGTAGGTGATTTTTACTTGTACGTGTTTATTCAAACAGGACCCATTTTATTTATGCACCATATTTTTTGCGTTTTGAACGCCGTTATAGTGTTTTTATGAAATCAATGAGATGTCTGAGGTATCGCGGAATAGTGCAGTTTGGCCGGTGAGTGTGTGTGCATGTAGTCAGAGTGAAAGGTAGCAGGAGGCGGCTGTAACTGTGAATAAAAGGAGTTCTTATTTTACTGAAAATGTACAGAGCGAAGTGCTCGTGGCAAAGTATGGAGAGAGAGTGAGATGCGGTTCTCAGGACCACGAACATTTTCTTAACTTTTAACGTTGGGGTTGAGAGACGCTCAATCCCCATGGTAGAAACACACACATGTTCACTACCAGTAAAAATACACGTAGCGTGGGGCTATG
>JAHZNB010005246.1:0-10863 GCA_027744295.1 Callyntrura guangdongensis
CCGACAATTAAGAAAAATGGAGTATAAGAAACAGGAACGGGATAAACGAACCCGAGTAGAGTATCGAAAGCCAAATTTTGCATGCTTTTGTTGGTAAGAAAATACTTGCCCTTCTATTTTCAAATAGGTAGGAACATATATTGTCTCGGAAAGATTCCTTATAAACCTGTGTATTAGTACGGGGAGAGGTGTTTATAGAAATAAATATGGATTCCTTCCTGCTACAAACAGACACAGTGAAATGGTCGTCGTCGTTTTTAAGAAGGCTCCACTCACTGATACACATTACATAACTGACATAACAATATATGATGATGAGGCTGTGCTCATGTCGGCGATCCATGAACGTAGTAAAACATTTTGTGTCGAATTGTCTTCACTGACTCCACTCTTCACGCTACGTTATATGTAGTTGAGGGAAAAGTAAACACCCTCTTGTTTGTAAATATGCACAGGAGGCAAGCAAAAACAATCTTTTCTTGCGGTGGTGCGTTGTCGCATAAAATTGTCGTTGTTTTACCACTGCAGCAGTCAACCCTCATATATTTTTGGAGTTGGAAACCTCGCAGCAGCAGCTTTGTTTTTTTGTAAGAGAAACATAAAGGCTGATGACAAAACAAAGTAGGAAAAAGAAGGATTAAACTGATAGCTGTTATTAATAAATTGTGAATAATTAGGATAGAACTAAACAGACAAACATAAATACAGAGAAGCAATTCAGCGCATTTGTGTGGGTAGGTGGTAGGCACATGCCGTATTCCAAACGACAAAATTATCCGTAATGCACAAATTGTTGTGCGCCACACCAAAACAATTTTTTGCTATTCCTAATTTTATGTAAACTATCTCTGTTATTTAAATCTGCTCTCGGCATTTAATGTGTCCTTCCCAAAGAAATTCAAACAATTCAAATTCTCTGTTGTGAAAATAGTTTATAACTCCACCGGAGTGGTGTGGAAAATACCCAACCGAGATTTTTTTTGTGTTGCTCTTTTTGTTTTTATTATTGTTACTTGTGTGTTGTGTTATAGTCCCTGTCTTAATGTATGTATACAAAAGTGGAAGACGAGAGAGCAGTTGTTGTAGTAGTAAAAGAAGAGAAGCAAGTGTAGCGGTGGTAGCATCTTGAAAATTTACAGACATTACTCACTCAAACATATTCATCCAAGAAGAAAGAGAAGAGGAGGAAGTCCAAAAATGAGTCTAGAAAAATTTATTTCGGAACCGTGAAGAAGTAGAAGGGAAATGAAACGAGCAAGGGGAAGTGAAGCAAGAGAGGAGAGGAGGGAGGGAGAGAGAGAAAATAGGAAAGAAAGTAAAACATATATGGCGCCGGGTTGTTGTGTTGTTGTTGGTTTATGTAATTTCTCATGATATGACTAATGTTTGCCATTTCTCTCTCTCTCTCTTCATCTTTTCATTTTCACTCATTGCTCCTCCACACACATTTATTACTTCTATGTAAACTAAAAACTAGACACATCACCGCACTTATTTAAGAATAGATGCAAACTACTATCGTGAACATTTTTTTGTACTAGGACAACACTCTCATTTATTACAAGCACAAAGTATAACTTAAGTTTTTTATATTTTGGATGATGGGGTGGGATAATGAATATAACATGAACATTTGGAGATGTACCGGGAGATTTTTTCCCCTTCTCCGAGTTCCAAGCATAATATCCTGATCTGCCTACACATTCCCAAACATACTCAACTCAGGCATGTTTTTAATGGGATCATCGTAGTCTCAAAAAAGAAGAACGATTATTATTACTACGTCGTAAAGTACACTGCGCGTGGGGCATTCCACTTCCAACTCACCGTCACACTTATGCTCCTGCATACTTACATGTGTGTGCGTAACGGAAATGCTATTGCAGACGGAACACTGTAGGCGCCCTTATTTGAAATACCTACGTCAATAAAAAGTTTATGATTACGAAAGGAACGAGAGGTTAACAGGAAGTTGTATGTAGGTGGTGTTGGTACATATGTAGGTGTAAAAACTACAAAGAAGTGGATTCGTAAATACAGATGTGTTTATGAAGTAGTACACGTACAACACCTTCGTCTCTGGGTACTGTATACACTGTAGCGGAGGTGTTGCTTTTCCTCTGTTACCAACCTAGTAAGATTTATGTATGCCTTTCTTGCTTTTTGGTGAAAATATTTTTTTATCAGTTTGTTTTCCGACTTACTCCCACGCTTCCACAAAGTTGGGAAACAATAACATTGTTGACAGAGTCCCGTTTCATTGTAAAATTTCCCCGGAATAAAAGAATAAAGAAGTACTTACTAGGGAAGGGCGTGACCTGTAGTCGAAACTTCTAAAAATGATATATCAGCTTTAGATCACTTTTTAACGCTG
Organism: Callyntrura guangdongensis; assembly: GCA_027744295.1. NCBI lineage: Eukaryota > Metazoa > Arthropoda > Collembola > Entomobryomorpha > Paronellidae > Callyntrura > Callyntrura guangdongensis. The sequence continues at coordinate 2,375 of JAHZNB010005246.1, forward strand.
ATTATGATGCTACAATTGGTTTTTTGTAAAAATAAATTTTTTCCGGGTTACAGGGGATTTTTAAATTTTACATTAAATAGGTACCCTGTGCTGTTTAAACTAGTACTAGAATCTAGAATTGTGAATTTTCAGACTACAGGTCACGCCCCTCCCTCGTTCGCATTGCAGAAGGCAAGGTAAACCTTACACCGAGTCTTGTCTGCTTTTCCTCGCATTACTGGGTATAGAAAAGAGCTCAACAGCAATACAACCACCACATCCTTTTACCATCTCTCCATCTTGACGTTCTTAGGAAAATCCAAGGCAATTAATTATTCACAAGTTTTTAAGAAACTCAAGTGCCTAACATTACGTTACAACTGCTACTCGGCTTGGCACTTTGCACTAACATTACTTTTGTTCCTACTTTATTTTGCAGCATGTAGACATATAGAGAGGAAAATACATGAGTATAATCGTAATAGACATTTCGTTCGCCAGAAATCCCCCTATGTTGTTCTATTATTACAACGGGAAGAAGTAGTCTACCTTACGTAGTCAGACTAAATAAATGACGTGAACTTGTTTGTTTCATTCATTCATTCATATTTTCCATTTTCCGTGTACCATTCTTCTTCTTATTTTTTTGACAAGGTAATGCTCTTGCTTTCTCACCGTCGTCCGTGTCCTTCGCATTTTGGGGCGTCTTATAGGTACACGGAGAACACGATAGTTGCATTTGTGTGTATATATGTTTCTCTCTCTCTCTCACTCTTCCTGGTTCACAACAACTTTTTATGTGCTGTGCCACGGCATATTTTTTTTGAGAAGTTGAATAAACAAAGGGAAGGACGAGAGGAATAAATGTATAAATGGAAATGATAGAGTGTCACGAATTCGTGCGTCCATTTAAATTGATACGGGGAAGACCTAAAACATGCACATTTATTCAAGGAAGGGAGCAAACACACAAGTACTCAGGGACATCCAAACATAAATATTTAGCTGCTTGCTAATAAAACTGTTACTGGGTCCACGTTGGACGGTCAGGTGTCACCGGTGAACACGTACACGTTCGTATACTCGCCGGCTTCCGCATGGAATATTGTAGTAACCTTATTATGCAGTTTATGCGCTACAGTGTGTCCAAAAAACGCCGATTTTCCGCTGAATTAATATTATAATAATGAATTAAAAGGAAAGTGGTGGTGGCGGCGCAGTGGTAGTAGTGGTACGAACAGAGCATCATTGAACTGGCACTCCACTACTCCGTACTCCCATCCCGGTTATGAATTAATGAAATGATTCGTCGTAACCACACATTCATAACGTGCCTAATTTATATGTGCATAATAAACTTCACCTTTACTACTACTACTACTACGCGTCTCAAAGTCAGTTTGGAATCCCCCCAGTTTTTCCTTTTTCTAAGAGGATGAGGCACCTGTTTTTGGATGAAATGCATTTCAGATGTGTTATTCATTTTTTATAATGAAAAGTTACTTGGATCAACGACAACACTAACAACTGCACAACATGCAGACACACACACACACACACTTGTTTATGTATTTAGTATTTTCACTCCATTCTGTACAGAGCCGTGTTGAGTAAGCATTTATGGCGAGAGAGGGTGAATGTTGTGCAATATCTTTCCTTCACCGCCACCGCAACAAGATGGTCTTCTATCTCCACAAATTTTTCTTGAGGATCCTTGCGGTAAAGACACTCATGCATATTATATCATCGTCGTCATCATTTAAGTTGTACGATATCTCAGACTTGCCATGTGATTTAATTTCCATTGTCTTTCTCGAGCCGATGGCGTGTGTATTTGACGATAATGTTCATAATATGTTTCTTACCTACTAACGCGATACTACGCGTTTTTTTACACTCATGTTTTCTTTGTAGTACGAGTTGTACGTGATTTTTATATCTGTGTGCTTATGTGAACGGGAAAGAGAGAGGTGTGCGCATGAGAAGCTAAGTTATGACCTTTCGAACTTCTGTTTTATAATAATATTACATATGCATACACATAAAATGCATTTATGTGATAAAAAAAACTTTACCTTGAGTAAAAAGAAAACTTACAAAAAGACGCATATACAATGAGCATTAGCCAGAGAAAACTTACTCACATTGTATATGATGATGACGACCAAGTTGATGATGATCCTTGTAGTAGGTAACAATTGTATATTACGCCTTATTATTCGTATTTACATACTAGAAAATATTGCTTTGTATTATGCGGAGCGTAGAATTATGGCAGGATTCTCTCTTTACACACTACTTGTGCATATAAACATTGTATAAATATGATATTCTGTGGAGAGAGAAAAGATGCGGAAACGTTGGCATTTCCCGAATAAAACTCACACACTTACTACAATGTAAACACATACCCACAGTTGAATCTAAGCATACTTTTATGACACTTCCACTAGATATATCAGCTTTATGGTTGAATCCTCATCCACTTGATCATAGTTGCATGAATATGAATGAAATGCAAGAAAGAAAAAGGGGTAAATATAATCCATACATTGGGTAAAGGCATGCCCTATGTAATATATAAACGTAGGCGAAAGCAGAAAGTAAAGCTAAAAAAGCAGTAAAGTAAAAACTAGAGAGAGAGAGAGAGAGAGAGAGTTGTGAGAATCGTCTTGCACTCTCGTAATAACTTGCACTACTATTACGGCCAAGGCGTGTGTTATACGTTATGTGTCTGGTCTGGTGACTGGTGGTAAGTATAAACGTATATAATGGAGGTCGTATAAAAACATTTTTTCTTTGGTTTCGTCTTCGGCCCTCCCCTGATGACTATGTTGTCTTCTTGCCTGGAATTTATTGGTTCCATTACTGCAACTCTTTGCTTTTTTGTGTGTACTTTACTTACTGCAGAGGAGAGAGAGAGAGAGAGAGAGAGAGAGAGAGAGAGAGAGAGAGAGTGTGTACGTGTTGTATGTTGTCCTTTCCGTCTCACTACAATCTCATTGCACACTGCTGCATCCTCATACTCTATACCACGCTACTACCACTACACTATTACAACTACTCCGTTTCCCCCCGTTGTACGTTTGTAAGTTGCTTACTTGTATGCGGTGGTGGTGGCGGTGGAGTAATGATAATAGTGTAGTTGCACGAGCTGCCTCTTCTTCTTTTTACTTGTCTCCTCACAAAAGAGCAAGAAAGAGGTGTAATCAAGATCCACGTCGGAGGAGTCGGAACAAAATGCATTCCAATGTCATTTTTTACGCACAATTTCCAACAAACTACATGCAATTGGGATTCCTGCGCTAAAGCAAAACCACTGTTTATTGCAGCACTGATACAGGGACAAGCATATTACTTGGCATCGTAGTATATATGTGGCAGGCAATACCGCTGTGTAGAGAGTGTGTGTGCATAGGTATATAAGACCCTTATGCCTTTTAGGTATTTACAGTCGACACTACAAATTCACAGGCTAAAGCGAGTTTTTGTCTTCAAGCTATAATATCTCATTAAATTACTTTGAAACTTATTACACATCTATTGTGTTGCTCCCTCCCTTCATCTCTCCCTTTGGCTGGGACATGCATGTATTTTATCTGTTACGCCAGAAAAGTACGGAAGACAATGAGAAGAATCGTTTACCAGTGTACAACTGACTTTTTTCCCACAGAGAGTTAGATTCAATACATTTAGTAACACCACAGAAGCATATCATCATCACAATCGTCATTGCCATCCCATCATCGCCATGAAGGCAATTTTTTATCCGTTGTGTAAGGCATTGTACTACTATTTGGTGTGAGAGTGCCTATATGGGTATATAAACATATTATCTATATCTACCTACCTATATAGGTAAACGTGTGTAAAACATCATTCTAAAGCAGCGTCGTTTGTAAAGTTTGTACAGGTCATACCAGAGCCTCAAATTGAATTGATGTGGATAGAATTTGTGAGCCGTGTCTAGTTTCCACATGATTAGAACGAAACATGACAAGTTGGATAATACATTAAAACACTCTTCTGTCAGAGTCGAAGTTGGTAGTAAATTTAGAGGGAAACAGAAAAAAACCTCTACTATTGCTGCTGCGCTCGGGCTGCTTTATAGCAGTTACACAATTCAAAATGGTTTCCCATCTACCAACCTCTACAATTTCGTTAAAAAAATATGTGCGTTGCTATTATTTTGTCTGTACTTTTGCTTTTTCCAACCTTTGCCTTCACGTACTTTTGAAACTGTACAAAACTTTGTGTTTTTTTGTTAGCGAGCAAAAAAGCAGAAATAATAAAACAGAAAAGTTGGTGGAAATTAGTACTTACACTTGCACACATACTACACAGATCTCATGTGAGTGTATTTATATTAGTTGAATATATGTGCATTTGCAGGTATATGCGTGGTTTAAAATGTTGAGAATATCACAAAAAGAACAGAGATGAAAAGTATCGTCATTTTAGCATAGCTACCACCACCATGATCACTACTACTACGACTACTACAAATTTTGTACAAGATAATATGGGGATTTGATAATGGCTTGAGGACGATTTGGTTCAAGGCATGTGATTTTTTTGGCAAATTACACTTGATTTGAATTTTTCGAGTTTAATCCATCTCCACTGTGAACAGCATTAGGTATTATTATGTATATGTGTGTAAGCTTGTAAAACAGTGTACTTTTGTAGTCACATCGTATGTTTTTCAGAATGCACGAGAGAAAATAAAGCAACTTTTTTATAATTTGCTTTGCGAGTTACATTTTTTCAGTGCCAATATTCGATTTTTATACCCTTTAAACTTACACATCACGTTGTTCCTATTGCCACCATCATCATCACTCAACTGGATGCAAATCAATAATACGTACTATCCACTTATGCCTCCACATAGAAAAAAAAGTATGAAAGAAATAATTTTTTTACGTAGAAAAAAAACATGCGCCCTCATCTGCTATTATTTCAGGAGGATTACACGAAGCACGACGCCAAGTGCATTATCCGTGAGCGTGATTCATTCACTCGATCTGACATTGGTGTGGCATGCCACGAAAAAGAAAAAAATGATGATAGTATTTTGTACATTTTTGGTAGTTACATAATGCATGGTTTGAAGCTTGGTAGCCTTCTGTATTTTCCTTCTCTCTCTCTCCATGTCCCTTTTGATATTTTTCTCTCTCTCCCTTTCTCCGCTTTTCGTGTTACAGAAGAATTATTTTGAAAGCGGTACACGCACTATTATTACAATACATTACGCTATTCAAACAATTTTACCATCAAAAAATTATTGCTATAAGAGAAAAAAGGCTCCCATTAGAGAAAAGCAAACAAGGATACAATTTGAATTAGTAATAGGTAAATGCTTGAGGAATTGACACGAAATGGATATGTGTCAGCCAACATCTAGACCATCAGACCATCAAAGACGAGTGTGTGTAGTAACCACTAAAATAGAGGAATCAGAGAGACAGACCTCTCTCTAACTCTCATACTCGACTGCTAGCAGTTCAGAAATTCCCTGTGTGTATACTTTTTTGCCAGACAAAAGCATTTTTTTAAAATACGCATTATTGTTATTACCGTTTCCCTGTGTGTCTTTTACTTTGGGTGTGATGGTGTGTAGAAATTTTATCTTCAATGTTTTACATTGTTTCGTGAAGGGGGAGCAGATTTACTTCTGCGCGTTTCCCTGAAATTTGATATTTTTAATGGGCAAAGTTGCTTTTGACAAGCCCACATTAGGATGATGATGGTCCGTGTTTTTGAGTACAAAAATACATGACCTAAGCTTTCTAACGTGGGTACAACAAAGACAGTACAGAAACGCCATAGTGTTTTCCATTAAAAATGTTGTTCACTGATACTTACAGTACTTTATGGGTAGTTTTATACACAAAACGACCACCACACACGGAGAGCTTTGTTAACGTCATCATCATCATCATCATCGTCCTTTTCATTGTCGTCGTCAGTATTACTACAAGTGGCATAAATAACCAAAACCTGTAATGTGCGTAATCTACTTAAAAACACAATTCTTCACTTATCAGCAAGCATGCTGGCAGTGTTTGGTTATTGTTGTTGATGATGAAGATGGTGACGATAACACAGGGTAACAGCCTTTACAAAGGTTTAAAACCTTCATTTACGTGTGGTAGGGGCAGGGGAATTCATGGAGGTTAGATGTTGTAAGTTATAAAGATGCTGCTTGCTGGATGAAAAGAACGCTTGTGTATGACCTATTCTCCCATCAAGAAACCGTTTTTTTCTTGGGGTGAAGGAAAATCTGCTTCATGCTCGTGGTTAAGATACCGCATTGTCAGAATCATGTATTGTTTTTACCGAATAGTTCGAATAATGTTCACTTGTGTTTAAAGTATACATTCCTTTACCTATATGGCCTTGTCCAAGTTTCACTTTGGTTTCCCTTCATGCTTCGACCATGAAAATTGCTTGGTTTGACTTACTGGGTGTATATCTACTCAAAAACGCTATACTATCAGCTGTAAACTCGATACAATGATTTACAATGTACAATTGCTTGAAGGATAAGCGTCAATGCGGGTGTTAAGGGATCTATACCCAATCTTAGATGTTAGAGCTTTAGCTAGTCGGATAAAATTACGTACAGCACATAAAATTCAACATTCAGAAAGGGAAAAATAATTAATTCTTCACCCGTATCATTGATAGTAGTAAATAATTACCGATATTTTCAGGCTGTTTACACGCACATGAGATGGTGTTGCATTGGTTGAAGGATATTGCTTCATTGCATAATGTTTTGTACAAAGTTGTCGCTAGATAATTACAGTTTTAAAAAACAATGTAGCAAATAAAGCGGAAAGCAGTGCCGTTTGAACAGACGCCTGAAGAAGATAAAGAAGAGAGGAGTGTAAAGTTTGTATCATAATTGCATAACGTATTCTTTAAAATTGTCAACGCAGCATAAAACACAGCGTAACACCACAACACCATCACCTTCCTTTTTTCTGCTTCTGTCATTCATTTGAGTAGAATATGTTGTCACTCTCTACTCGCGGATAAGTCACGATGAAAACAGATTTTATGGAACAAAAACTTGATTCTTTTCTTTTTGGGCATTTATGTGCCTAAGTGTGCCGTATAGCCGTAACTGTCAAAATCGTTGTATAACTAGTAAGGCGAACTAATATAATACAGGAAAAGGCATAATATTGAAGTTGTCAACCACGTCGCTTTGATTTCTAGAGAGAAAACGTGAGATAATGATGTATACGTACTTGTTCTCTTTTGTCTTTTGTTTTAAATGTGCTTCAAATATCACGCGTGAGTTGCTATAATTGTGTGTCGTTTTCCGAGTTGAGTGTTGACTGGGCTGGTATAAGAGACTGAGCTATGTAACACACACATACAGCTCATCTAGGTATATAGACATTTCCTGTTGTTCTTTAACTTACTTTTGTCATTGTACTACCGCCACTACTATACCACCATCACAACTACACAAACAAAACAACCAAATTTGTGACTACCTAGATACACACATGCCTGTCGTCGTCGTGTTCCATATAGTCAAGTTTGCTTTGCTTAAGTTGCGTTCCTATCACTCCAATGGTTTCAACGGAATTTGTTAACAAGAGAATCCAAGTGGAAAACATCTTTCCTTTGTCTTCACTCTCACAACTCGTTTTCCTCCTCTTGCTTCTTTACGAATCTATATACGGAAACAAGGACATCGACGATGACGGCACAACGGCGACATACGTGGTTGCGGTAGTAAGTGCCCTACTCTACTCTAAACACCCTACCCCTCCCGCTTTGTTTCTTCTCGCTCTTATTTCTCTTATGACACAAAAGGATGTGCTTCATAGACTTCCTCTTCATTGCGTCTTTAATTTTCGGAACTTTCATTGCCTCAACCACACATACAGATTGATTATATATATACAAATAGTACCACGGTCCACGAACAACGCGGCAAGTTTTTTGGATTATACAACTAAAAGAAGAATTTATTTTATCGTTTCCTTTTTCCCGAGATAGTCACGAATATAAAAATCGTAGTCATCATCACCACCCACCATCCTCAATACGGTCATCATCATCTTTTGGCACTTACAAACCCTACTGTGGTGTAGGGGTGATCTGGAAATTGGCATTGTATTTCTCTGATTTCGGGTCTGTCTTCCGTCAAATGATTTTCCGATGTAGTCATCAAACATTTTGCAATATTCTGGCAATGATGATCAAAGAAGTACGTCTGTACCTATTCCAAATTTCGAAGATGTGCTAAGTAAAGCATAAAAAAGTAGTTTTTCATTGACGATCATGATGATGATGATGAAGCAATAAAAAACTTTTCCTCTTGGAAATAATAAAATAATAATAATAATAATGACATTAATATAATATTATAACTTTTTCATAGACCCGTCTTCACTGCTATTATACTTACGTTACCGGATTGAATATCCACCTTCCCTTTTCTGTGTTCTGAGAAATACGAGCAACATCTCGGTAGTGTGTAT
>JAHZNB010005247.1:0-20500 GCA_027744295.1 Callyntrura guangdongensis
GAACACTCTGTTTTGTAATTTAACTGAATATCAAAATTTAGCCGCAAATTGGACAGTCATGCCTAGCTCCATAGCTCCAACTTGTCTTCATCTTTATATTGTCAACATTGTACAAGTAAGCTCATTGAGGTCTCAATGAGTAAGCTAGTATATCGATTGAGTGAATGCACGTTACTATATTAACTATGGTCCGCACCAGCTCTATGTACCCCGGGAAACTATGTATTATTTATGCAAACCTCACCCTCCCCGGGTTTATTTCGTGGGGTCCTTTATCTCATTTTCCCACTATTTTAAAAAATCAAGTTATCATCATTCGTCATCGTTATTTTTACTAATCTTACTAGCTTAATATCGATGCATAATTTCTTAATTTAGCATACTTTCATTATAAAAACGGTTCAATCAGTGATACATAAAGCACTTGTGTTTTATGGATTGTAAGGACGAAGTGCGAATTTTAAGGGGGACGACACGAATCATAGATTTTCACACATTTCTCTGTACAGAAACAAACAGAATTTTCTGTACATGTACAGAATGTAACGCTGTTTGTTTACAAGGTGTAGATGTCAGGAACAAAACAATTCTGTATATATGGCAACGCGCCACACCTGTACCTGTTTCCCGATGACATGGTTTTGGGCGTTTTGGGTGGACTGGTATTACCGGAACAACGTAATTTACATATTTAACGTGACACTTAAGGAACAGGACGTTCAATTCCAATCGAGGCACTACTATTCGTCGCTTTCATTTTTGTCACACACGCACCCATCCCATTGCCCAAGATTATTACACACTTTCTCTCTTCTCAAACCCTTTTTTTCTCACTATCTGAATTTAAACTGTAGCGTTTCATACTTTCATACGTAGCGTGGCAAGAAAGTGAACATTTAACTTATCTCTTCTATTATGTGGAACGAAAAGGATGGCAACCACGTAAGGAAAAGGTTTAATCTGTACTACGTTTCAGCCATTTTCTAAGATTGCCTTTGCTGTCCTCCACCGACAGTGTAACACGTCTCCCACTACATAAACGAATTCTAGACTCTAGACCCAACCTTCCTTTTCCTTTTTCACCTTTTTTACTCACAAACACCATTACTAAAACGAGCGCGGGTGAAAAAAACGTTATGTTATTCACAGTTGGCCAAATTAAATGATCGTAAATTACAATCTCCTGTTCTGATTCATTCAAGTGATCTTTTTGCCCTCTTTCATTTCTACCTCTTTACGGCTGTCTACGTCATCTATATTAACTGCCTACTTCTCTTTTGTTATTGGTTCCGAACTTGCAAAAAATCAGAATTTAGCACCGTCTTTTGACACAATGAGTGACTGACTACAAAAATGAACTGAATTACAAAAAAGAAGCGAGTTTTAATATTGCAGCAGGTTTCCAAAGTTTTCGAAATCAGATTATTCTGTCGACCAAAAAACAGCGCGGTAGCATGTACTCTGGTAATAATACAAAAAAGGATACCCTGGAATCCATCTCTCTCTGTCTCTCTACTTAGACAGCCACTTCTCTAAGTTTATTCTAACACGAAAAGAAAAAATCAGTCGCATGATTTTGCCCAATCACTATTTTTTCTATTTTAAACGCCAGTAACAATGTAATGTGTTTTTTGGATACACTAGCCAAAGTTTGATGTAGAAAGTAGAAACTCCATTTATTACACTCATCGAAAAAGTGTATTAGCTTGTCTGGCCCACTAAACCTGCCGTTGAATTTATTTACGGTAATCACACTCACACAAAGTTATATTTTGTGTGTTTGTGAGTAGGAACGAATAATTTTATTCCATGCATTTCATGTACTGTTTCTCGTATTATGAAAGAAACAAATAAACGCAGATAAAAAAAGCAACATATCCTGAAAAAAGGTTGTTTTTTCTGTTTGCTTACCTAGCTACCTCCTCTTTTAGTTGTAAGACGCGTCATGCCTCAAAGCCTGAGTGCACATGGCATGCATACATCTCTCAACATCTTGAAGGATATTTTCAACCTCCACTAGATATACATAGTTTTACAAGTACATGTGCCCTTATTATTCCCTAAATACTGACTGAGTCACATGCCTCTTCCCAAAAATGTGATAACTCTAGTCAACTTTTGACACGGCCGTTTTCTAAAGTTTCCCAAAAAGAAGCAGGAAAAAAAGCCGAAACAACCGCGTTTAGAAAGAAACAGATAGAAAGACAGAGAGAAAAGAATGAAAGGAAAAAAGTTCCGTTTTCAATCCTTGATCCAATCTAATGTATAAAGAGATGGACTGCCTCAACAACTTTTTTCTTTCTTTGCTTTTCTTTTCTTCTATTCTTTTATTTCATATTGTATTATTGCTAAACGTTCCAGTTTTTTTCAAGCGAAAATATAGAATATACATAAATAAATATGGAAGAAAATGGCTTGACTTTCTTAGAAGTCCCCAATACAAACAAAATATTCGTGTCTGCTTTGAAAGCGTTCTCCTCTGTTGTGGGATAATATTACCGAGAAAAGAATGGGAAGCAAACAAACGAACAAGGGATCCATATCAAGAAAATACCAGACGACTCTGCCATTTCTGCTATTTGTGTTTGGTATACAAAATGAAGGAACGGAATAAGGTGAAGTATAGTAGTAGTCGATAATGGTTTTTGTCGTAGATCTACTTACAACAATAGCAACAACAATAGATAGCGAAAAAAAAACTTTATCCTTTTGAGGAGATCAACAACGAATAATGGATATGAATGAATTAGATTCGTACATATGTTTGGCTGAGAGAAAGAAAAGTTGTCGTAAGCTTATACACGTTTTATTTAAACACATCTATTATATTCCTCAGATTGATGTGTGCTGGACGGTTTTTTCACCAGTCCTCAATTACTATTCGGTAATAATATATTTTTTGTGGCTCTCATGTGTTGAATTTTTATGACTTATTGGGTCTATCGGCGAATATAATGTTCATAAGTATATAACCTTTTCTTATATAAAACACAGAGGGATGGTTTTTATTCGTGCATTTGACATACATATGAAAGATGTTTTTAAAAAAAGGTAAAATGGCAGCAGTAATTCGAGTGAAAAAATTGGTCTCAAATCTCAATGGTGGCTTTTTGGTTATGTAAAATGCATACATAAAATTCAAGCTGCTTTACAGTGTACAAAATACTATTGTATAAAATTACAAAAAACCCGAATTTGCCGAAGAATTTAAAAGAATCATACCGAAATCATGACAGTATGAGAATATGAGTAAGTAATTTTCTGATTTTGTTTTGCACAGTGAGGGTAAAAAGCATTTTCAAATTAAAGAAAAGGTGAGGTTGAACTAGGAATTACAAGAACAGTACAAAAACCAAGTCATTTTCTTCTCGTTGCTCATTGAATCTCGTTTCACTCCGTTTTAAAAAGTGTTTGTGTTGAAGGGAAAATAGAGTTGCAGAGGAAAATATCTCAGTAGGGAAAGCAAATAGCTGTACCAGAGCACCAGTAACGCTTTACTTTCTTCCGAATAAGGTAATATGTGTGGGTGAAAGCAGGAACACCGAACCGCTCCGATGTGATTTTCTCTGGGAAAGCAAACAGAGCTTGTGAAGTCTTTTAGTTTTTTCTCGAGTTTCCCAAAAATATTTTTGCTGCTCAGTAAGTCGTCTGTTTGAGAGCAGAGAGGATGCCCGGTTTCTTGGTCTCCTGCATGTTTTCAACGTCACGCTGAGCGCGATATTTTTGACAGAAGAGAGACATATAACATCTTGCACGGTAAAAGAAAAACAAAGAAGAAATTATCACATGTGTTTGTACTGTGCCAGATGTGCTGTGGTGTGCTCCTGCTGCCGTTTAAGTTAAAAAAATATATTAATGTGTAAATTACCTCGATTCACGTATATACGGGTGTAGCAGACAATAAAGACTGATTGTAAATGAAAATATTTCAAACAACGTTACTTTAAAAAATTATTTCACAGTGAAGTGACTGTTTCGCATCGAAAAATTTCTGTTCATTAAAAGAAAGAAGCTTTTTTCTGCTTCGTAATTTGTATGTAGGTCAATACTCCTAATGATTTGTAAATAAATCGTCATTTAATACTAATATAAACCCAACAAAAATTCTTTAGACTACTTCAACGAAAAGCAAAACAAATTTCCAAACAAAGCAAACTTTTCATGGTTATGATTCGTGTGTAGTAAATAACTGTATCAACTCGTTTTCTCTTTAAGCGTCTGTTGTATTCCAGATTGTGTTCCAGTTTGAACGTTGAAATGAAATAAGAAATACGAACAAAAGATTGGTGCTTATTGTAGAAAAATGCCGTTGTCAAATGCATGTTTCATGAATGCAAATATACGTTTTTAGTCTAACACATTCAATATTGACTACAGACCTTTTTGAGTTTCGTTGATGATTATATACTGTTTAACCCGATATTAACAAATTTGAAAGAAATTACAGCTATATATACTTAACAGTAATGACCGCTCAGGCAGAAAACTTGCCAGTCACCCACGTCTCATATCACGTCTGTCAACACCAGAGCGAAGACAGACATCAAGTCCTGAAAATAATAGAATTGTAATACCCTTTCCTCCGCACTATTAAATGGTGATCCTAGACAAACTTCTTTCTCCAGCTTTCTCTACAAAACGTCGTCAGAAATTATGGCTCTGAATATCGTTTACAATTTCATGTGCATCAACCTTTCATTTTAAGGCGGTAGTCAACATAACTTTCTCACTGTTTTTCTCTTGTGAATAACAATATTCATTCAGCAACCTACACACTTTTTGTGTAATTAATATTTTCACTTTGTAAATTAATGGCAAGAGTTTTGTACGACAGCGAAAGAAAAAAAGGACCACGAAACGAGAGACTTGAGAGTTTTATGCAAACTTCTAGAGGCAAAAAAATACTGAAAACCTTTTTTAGACTACCGCTACAACTACCACCCACAAACAAATTGCTCACCGTTGTTGACGTAGTCGTCGTCGTCGTCGTGTCACTTTTTTGGGAGGGTGGGTTAGACTTACTGGTGCTCACTGGGTACCTCTAGATACCTAATGTAGCATTCTCAGAAATACATGCATACGTACGTCAGTCGCGTATGAGCTTAGACTATTCCACTGATAACACAACATGGGAAAATATTACCCTCTCAAAACTTTTTACATTGTACTAATACACAGTCAAAAAACATTATAATTACGTAGACACTAAAAAACAGTTCAGAGTGTTTCCATTTCTAAGGAAAAATATCCGCAAAGAATTGAAAAAACTACAGAGGCAGCTACGGAGCGTGAAGTGAAAGAAAAAAATACGATATATTTTTGCAGAATATTTGTTATTATGTAAAAGCGAGAACTTAATAGCACTGGCTCTCTTCTCGTCGTTCATCTATAAAGCATTGTCTAATCTACCACGACCAGTTTTGTCTACTCCGACAAGCAGTGAAAGCAACGCAGGACTGTTGGAGCATATATCCATTATTTCCTCAAGACAAAAACGAATAGCTGTAATTGTGTAATACAAAAACACGGTAAATTAAAATTATTACTTTTTGCTATTGTGCTTTGCGCTTTTACATGCACATCGTTCCGGGCTTAGCAAGCTTGCATGTTAATTGATTAAAATTTTCGTGGCTCTAATAGCATTTCCCTTTTTCAGCTTGAAAGCCTGCTTTCACTAAACTGTGATTAAAAGGCGTACTAAACAGAAGAGTGAAGATATTTTTTTATATTTTTGGGAGGAAACCAGAACCATATAATCAGGAAACTTTTTTGTTTTATGCTTTCATAAATATGCAAAACTTAAATAGGCACTTGGTTGGATTCGCAGTGACAATGCTTGGTTTAGTAAAAAAAAATCCGTTTAGATTTTGGGTGGGTACACAGGAACGCATCAATGAATCACGACAGAACATACTTGAAAATGGCATATCCCTTAATTTTACTTTCCCTTGTTTGTTTACAATTTCAAACTTTCAGCAAAGAAGATTTGAAAAGAGAATGAAATGTCAGGTCATATAACTGTAATTCTCTTGATCATCTGCAAAGATTGCGTGGGTGAGATATACATATATGATGCACACATGGCAAGTACCTTCCTGATCATTCCTAAGGTTTAGTAAGTAAGTTTTTCACGTTATTAGTTCCTTCCAAAAAGGAGTCACTAGTCACTCTGCTGCCAGCAAAAAGTTTAAGATCCTCTTTCAGTCTGTCGCTACATTGTATTGTTGTGAATTGTGGAGCAACTGTGCGAGACAGGCTCCAAGACATGGAAATGCACTTCCCTGTTTATTTTTTTGATATGGTCAAAGGAGGGAGAAAAAGTTTTCGGTATTGTACATTTTTAATGGTCGTGAGTTTAGAGTCCTTTGGGAAATACCACTACATGCACAAACCTTTACAGGTTACGGCTGTACTGCAATATCGTATACACATGTACCACGCTTTTAGTACTTTTTTCATATTTTTTTTTAGCAAACTGAAAGTTCATTTTTCAGGGTTGTAAAGTTCATAATACTGAAGGAGGGTCTGGGAATGTCAATACTCATGGAAAACGCACGACACTACGAAATGCGAAGACATGGCTGAACGTTCGAAAGATAAAGATATTTAATGCTTCTGACACTATCAGCCTCTTTCACAACCACTTTTACTCCAATTTGATCCAAACTGTCAGGTTTTATTCAACTTTTTCTTACGAGTTGTGTTCTCAGTGCCAAAAGCGTATATTTCATGGTTCATTCAAGCGCAGCCTAATCCATTGTCTTTGTCTGTATCCGCTACTTTTGTCCCTTTCCTTAAACTATACGTATACTATATAATAGAAAAAGCAACAAAATGCTCACAAATCCAGCTCAATACTTTCCATATTTTTCTATAAATACACTGCATTATGATACCATACCATTTTTATCTTTACAAAAGGTCAGGAAAACTAGATAGATTTTACATTCTCCGTTGTAGAAACAACTGTATTTTCGTTTCCTGGTGGCATGTTTCATTTTATTTGAAATACAGCTCACAGTTCACAGGAACGAATACTGTTGCTTTCTTGGCTAGAAAAAGTGCACTTGTATCTTACTTCTGCTGTATATATTTTTTTACTAGGGCGAGCTTCCTTATCCAAATGGGTAGTCTGCCAAGAAATATTTAAATAAAGCAAAGGGCAAAATGGTATATAAAACGGGAACGAGTCCTGTTTCTGAGTATAAATGCAATGGTGTTTTCGTAATAATGAATGATCATATAGCACGGCATTTTACTTTACAATAAACTTCCCTTATCTGTGCCTGTTTTTTTGCTCACTAACCAAAGTGGGAGTAAAGAGGTCAGCATAGTATAGGTAGTCAAGCTCAAATTGTGAAATAAGTGAGTTGGGAAAACTGAAGAATATATAGTTAGAGTTTAGATGCTATTCCTGATGATAGCAGAGTTTGGTGTTTCGCTACCAGCAAAAAGTTTCTGTCATTTATAAGCTTTTGCCTTTGTTTTCAGAAAAGCTTTGCCTTCGTTTCGTTGTACAGATATAAATGGTGTGACGTTGGTTGTGTTCTGCATGTTCAACCCTGAAGGCAACACACTGGTACAGTAGACACTAGACACTAGATCCTAGACAGACAACTACTTCCTGAGTAAATATTAAGTATGCGACTGTTTCTATTTACCTATGTAGTGTTTCCAGTCCCTTCTGGTTGTAGGCATCAGTGTGTCGCTCTAAACGCAAAACGTCGAAGAAAAAACATGAATTCAAATATTTTGTACCTTAAAATAAAACCACAGTCCAGAGCTGGAAAAAGAGCTCCATATTTATTATTGTCATGATCATCATAAAGATCATGCATACAACAGATAAGTACAACAAGACTAACACGACAATAAGATTATAATATGATTATATAGGTGGAATGAGTCCGATGCTGTTAATCATTACGTGCACATGTGTGCATGAAATGCTTTCGCCCTTCATGTTTTGTATTTATCTCATAAAACTTGCAGATATAAACATATATAAAATTTAGTGTAATTATAAGGGATAGAAATTTCAGGCAGGCAAAATCTTGATTTTAGGCAAGCCATTAGGCAACAAAAATCACCAAAATAGGCATGAATAGGTAATTAACTTTAACACTTTTATGTGCATTTTTAGTCCACAATTTATTTATTGTTGTTCATGACAGAGCCCTACGGTAATACAGAAGGCAGTTAAACTAGTTGTTGGACAATAGTACTTCATTTTTAAAATAGCGCTAGGATCCAAACTTGTCGCAACAGAAGCATCGTTATTTAGTGTCGTTGATTTCCATTTTTTATAGAAAGTCAGGATTCTTTGCAAGCACTGCCTCCAATTTCCAATCCATGTCCAAAAACAGTATTGTACTTTTTGAGACACACTTTTACATGTAAAATTTCATTGACTACTTCTGTCGTTCTGTCAATTGCAATTGAAATGCAGACTGTGGATGACTATAACCACAGTTTTAGACTACATGGCAAGATGGGCGTAGCGTTGCAAATACACCTTTGTAAAGCCATTTTTTAATAAAAACCCATGAAATATGTAAACTTTTGTCAAAATAGACATTTATATAGGCCGTATAGGCACTTAAAAAAGTAAGACACAAAATAGGTAAATAAAAATAAAAGTGTGGCTTCAAGTATTTCTTTTCATGTGATTGGTTCACATACTGAAGCTCAAAGTGATCTGAGAAACTATACGGGATAGTCATTTAACCGAAACGTTTATCCCTGATGATAACCATTCATCCCCCAGCTCTGTTTCTTTTCAATTTCACTTTCATACAACTGCTCTTGGTGGGCGGTGATATTTTGCACCTTTATTTCAGAAATGCAACAGAACTACTGGGTGCTGGACTACCTTTATACGTACGCATTCATGGTCAGTTTTGCAACGACGTCGGTCATGTTGTAAACTCTACTTATAGTATAGTTTACAATGTTAACTTTACATCAACCATGAAGTAGTTGAAGATTTATTTTTGTATAGGTATACACGTATTTTCGAAAAGAAATATATATATATTGTTTATATTGTGAAATGGGTTTTACATAAGTATGCACATATATTTCACAAACAAATATTCTCTTTTTCTGTAGGTCAAGGAACAAATAAAACGGGCCGGGGCATATAAAGTAGAAAAGGAGTCTGTCCATGGGCCGGTGATGACTGTTATGGTTTAGGAAACATAATTCGTCCATTCCAAGAAAGAAACCTTACAGCCCTATAGTATTAAGGTATTTTACTTTCTGCTCGAAAAAGTTCATTCAGGAAACACTAATAATAAGTTTTTTTTTGTGTATGTGTCCTACATCATAGTTGTTTATATTAGAAGCTTTAGTCATAAAGCCTCATCCTCAAGCAGTTTCTCCAATTCATGCACTGTTTTTCTAAGGTTTCCCGCTTTCCCAACATGTTTTGTTGTCTTTTCATTATCTCTCTATCTCTCTTACACACACATACTACTTTCTCAATTACGCAAAAAGACACTCAACATGAATAGGTATAATATATTTCGTCTATAGATGTTTACAAATAAAGTACAATACGTTGATGCTGCTGCCAATAACAAAGACTCAAGACGATCATCAAGATTATGTGGACAGATAAGATACAGCAGCTTTTCTTCCTCTTGTTATTCAAGAGAACAAGAGGACATTTTATTAAACGAAACTGGAGAAGACATACCAAGCAACTGTCTTGTGAGACCAACGAGTTTACACGTTTGCTGAGCTCTTCATAACAAGAAGAGAATATTTTTCTCAAGCAATATAGTCTCATAACTCGTTGGGAAAGGGACAAAGAAAAAAAAATAAGAGAGAGAGAGAAGGAAAAGACTAACTTGCTATTACTCTGTTTTCATGCAATTACTGCCTATGTAGTGTGAATATTGTCGTACTTATGTACTTACCAAGAAAAAACAAGACTACGTGTTTTTTGCTTATGTAATTTGACCACCTCCCACTGCACCAGACTGGTGCTTGCTTTTCCTTCTTGGATCTACCGCACTTCTATTATTTTAGAAGAAACTAAGAAAAACAAGATAATACGATGTTTGACATAACTAGAAGAAAGATGTACTCGTAAATATGGTGGTAGAAAATGATGATGGCACAAAGCCTAAACGAGCTCATCTGGGCTGATGGTAACTGACTGCTCAGAAGAGAAAGACTTATTATGATGTTATCCTGCGGGGTTGGAAATGCCGACAACTGTAAACCAAAAAAAAACACAAAAGAGTAATGGCTGCTGAAATACAATTTTCTAGAATAAGGGGTTCCTCACACAGTTGACACTGTACCTGCTTTAACTACAGTAATAAGTACAGTCTGAACTCCATTTTTAACTTTGTCGGCAAAAAAAACGAAGCCAAATAAAGAGGAGAAAAATGTTGAAACATTTTCTTTTTCATTGGGATACTTGTCGAAAACGTAATAATATGTGGTCTGAAAGAAGTGATACTTACGTGTCCACCGTTGTGCTGAAATGACGGCCCTTGCTATAGTGTTCGTACAAATTACAACTAAAATGACGTTTTATTTAAATAAAAAAGCTGCGTCCATTCCGTGGAGTAACTTTTCTTCTGTAGATAAATATACCTTGTGAATGTAAAACATGAACGAAAATAGGATATTGTGAAGACATCACGTCACCATATAATATGTGCGTAGGCTTATATAAGAAAAACAAAAGATTTTTTGGTAAGTACCCTGTTGTAGATTGTAGACAGCACATAGGGGTATACTATGTGTTTGTACAACAGTAGTGTACTTTTTTGTCTGAAAGAAAAAGACTTGGAGTGAGCTAACTCCATTTGCAAATTAGACCCTAAGGATTAATACCACTTTCACCGCAAAGTTAATACTATGAGGGAAGAAACCAGATACGTGCAGCATGTAATAGAGATGTGGCACTTGTACTATATGGCACTCACTCAGAGGCAAGGATTTAACTTCAAGTTGGTTAGATATGGGAAAGAAAAACTGTGAAACCAGAGTGATGCCCGTTGTTCGTAGCTTTTTTGGAGTTAAAATGAGCTACGCAATAGTTTAGTACTGGTTTTATTATGTATAACTGCATGACTGGTACTTTAACCACCAAGGCTGTGTATTATGCTGTTTTTCAAACCTAACAACTTTCTCGTCTTAACTTTCTCGCTCAAGCTATAATAATCAAGATGAAGATGAGTAACTGTGAAGTGAAGATGAGTACCGTGTTTGGTGAATGGATGAAAACATGGGCTTTGTTCCCTGTAGTATTGAATGCATCGGGTGTGCTTTTTGCTTTACCAGTATATGTACCACCATTCAGACAATCAGGAAATTATGTATAGTCTATAATAATATGTGGATGTGAGTCCATGACGCCCCTTTTGGTTTTAAACTTTCAATGTTAAAGGATGCCTTCATTTACTAACAAATATTTAAGTTTTCCTATTGCAACATTTCTGCTGGTTAGCTTTAAAAAGTTTTTAAAATGTACGAAATATATCACTGTGTTTTTTTAAAATTCAAGACTTGGCTATTAAGTCACAGAAGCAGATGAGAATAACTGCAACAGCAATTTTTATTTTCTCCAGCACGTACAACGTAGTAGTTACGAATAGTGTGCCTTCGACTCAATCGTTGGGGCTAAATCCATGCTGGAATACTACAACATTTTATTGACTCTTGAAAAAATTCCTGTTGTAAATTTGTGGTACAGCTACAACAACATAATATATAGTTGTTTTTAAAGGAAATTTAATAGCCATGTTGTGTGGGTGGTCACAGCTGGTTGTGTACTATTGGAAGCTGAATTTCGTGTAAAAAGTTTTATATATTATATTATAGACGCAAGGATTATTTTATGTATACTACCAACTACAGTAACAAGTTTTTCATCTTTACGAAACAACTTGCAACGAATGGTCATGTCTTAGTTTGCATGGTGTGTTAGTGTCTTCCCTGAAGGCCTGAAGCTGGTGTGCATGTGTATAATTTTGCTTTCTTTGAATTTTTTGTGTCAAAATAAATGACATGTCTACCTATGTGCATTCAGAGAAAATGTATTCGTGTCGTAAAACGCTGAAAATCTCAAACTAAAGTTGCAACAACGCAAAACGACATCTTATATATTTTTTATTTTATTGCTTATTCGACAGTTTAAATGCATGGATAGGTAATAAAACAGAAAGGCAATGGCCATTTCTATTTTCCTGAATGCAGATGATATAACATATAACAGGGAAAACAATATATAAATGTGTAGCTTTTGGCTGGCTTAAGGTAGTTAACTAGACAATAGGTATTTTGCTAATCTTAACCGTATAGTACAGAGCTGGACGTTTGTAATGATAGCGGATTTAGAAAGCTGCTAAGATTCAAACATTGAAAATGAAGTGCATACTCGTGTGAGTGTGGTTTCGTTATAGGGCTTATAATATGGAACTTTACCTATGAGATTACTGAAAACACAGAGGACGTACCGCAACACACGAAGCATTGGATTAAAGAAAAAAATATATATGAAAGCATTAACTGAAAGCATAAACTAGTTTCTGAATTAATTGAGAGGTTAACAAAATGTAATTTCTCTTCGCTTCTAAAATAACAGCAAGTGCATCTCCCTCTCCCAATTTGCCGAGAAGATTGGACTAGTAGAAAATTAAATTGCGAATTAAGCCAAATAAATTGAGAATTATTACATATAATTGGGTAAAAGAAAGCTTTCATGGAATTATTTCGCCATTGCTAATCTACTGTGTATACGGATTTTATTTAGTTTTACATTGAGGGCCAATGAATTAAACAAAGCTATACATAAACATTTTCCATACTACTGCAAAAAAAACCTCTTGGTCGATTGAATTGGGCTTAAGTTATGATTGCAAGCGCCAACAGTATTGCCTCTAAATCTTGCCAAAAATTATAATGAAATGGAAATGCATTTCCAAATCCTGAACAGGATTTCATTTTTCGCAACTCTAATCCCCGGTTGTACACACATATAATACTATTGGAAATCACATGAAAAAAGCTCAAACATTTTGGAGTAGCAGAAGGAAAAAACTAGGCTATGGAATTAATTGAATATCTCTTGAGAACTTTATAGAAGTACCCTACTACTACTCCCACTACTAAACATTATTATCAGAGTGGAATCATTAGGTAAACACCCATGCAAAACACTTTCAAAAAAATCTCGACTTTTTTCTCTGGCTTTATCGAAATTCTTTCCAGCAACGCTCTCCGATCAAGTGGCGAAAAGCTTGTGCAGTCAGTGAGGCATACTCATCAGACATTTTATCTATATTGCTGCGTTGAATGTAAAATACTTTTTTGGGGAAGCCTACATGCCACCACATTCTGTATAACTCTTATTATAAAACGACTTACTTTACGTAGTGCTATAAAATTATTGCCCATTCCAATCCTTGTGTACATAATAATATCCAATTTAGTAGAATGATGAGACTTATATGAGAGAGACGGAAGGAAAAAGGATAACTAACCGGAGCAAACCACAAAGAATAAACGGTAGAGGAAGAAAGTTTTTCTTTCTTTTTTTTCCAACACACACACACGAACATATACACTCTTTTCATCTAAAAACTACATGTTCGTATTTTTCTATGTCTCTGCAATATCAAAAGCGGGATGGGCTACAATTTTTTGGTGATTTCAGATTTTGAGCTATCTATCTTTCACACTGGTTTCTGTACCGCCACTGTGTTTGTTACTATAATATATAAAAATATATAGTGTGTAAACGGATTGGTGATGTGACGTGTTATTCCTATACTGAGGTTGTGTACAAAAAATGTTCGCTTACTGGTTGGGCGGAGGCTCTTGTTTCTGGTGTAATAAGGTTGCCATTTACCCTGTTTGAAAAAAGTAGCATGGGTATGTGGGGCTAAAAATTAGGATTTTTGCAGAGACATGCTTTATGTACGATTCCCGAGACCGTAACTGTGTACCGCTTTTGGCTGACATTAAAGAGAGGGATGCTATTTATACAGGAGTATTTTCTTCTTCTTTTTCTCTCTCTCGCCACCGGTTTTGCCTTGGTCCGTCGTCCGACGGTCGATAGTGATTTATGAGCCAAGTTATAATACTGGAATCCACGGTATTATTATTATTAGTATTACTATTCTGTGCGGATACTATACCTATACCTACCCCGTCAAATACCACCACCGCCATAATGATACTCCCGGCTTCTCTCTTTCTCTCTCTCTCTCTCTCTCTCTTGGTCTAGTAGTGGTAGAGCTTTGTGAAAGCTGACTATAAGCTATTACAGTAAAAGTACAACTTTTAATACCACACCGCATCACACAGTGATGCTCCATTGCTTTACTACTTCTTTCGTTTCTTTCTCTTCTCTCTCTCTCATACTCTCGCCCTCCCTCGCAAACTCTCCATTCAGTTAGTGACGCCACAAAGTTTTTGAAGAAATTGTTTAAAAAGTGTGGCATTAGAGAAAAGAGGAGCAAGTATTTGTACATTTTTCTTGGTGCGTACATAGCATAACGTAAGTATGAAGCAAAATATTATACGCCGTATCATCGTAGTAACATTTGTGCAGAATAGAGTCGAAGGAAAAAGAAAAAGAAACTCTGTTCGTTCTTTTTTTCCTCCTACTTCTTTACTGGTTTCTCCGCATTCTTGTTTTCTTCCACTTTTACCACTCATATCGAATACGGTTTTATCGAAGTGAAAGCAGTGTAGTTGTGAGGATAGGCCAAGCACATTTGCGAGTGACTGCTGTGGACTTGAACGGTGTTACTTTGGATAGATTATAATGCGAGTATAAAGATACACAAATGCATTATTCGATGCCGTCTCATATAACCCTTCTGTTCTTTCGTTATAGACGTTGTGAGGTTTTCCTGCCTATCATGTTGCTCCCGTACACACATATATCCATAATATGTTTGAGTGTACAAACAACCCCTCGACCCATCGACCTTTCTCTTTCCCTGATAAACCTTGTATTTTTTGTGTCTTTCTGACTACCTATCCGATGCATACCCTGCCTTACCACCGCACTTTACGCTTTCTGACATCACTAAAAGTTGCCGTTCATGTCAGCTGGAACAACAGAGAAAGTTGCAACTTGACGTTCGTGTAGTTGTATGTGCACACTACTTACTGTTCTTGCTCTTCTTGCAACCACGACTAAATGGTACCACCACTTCCATGGTATGCCGGCAATCTAGATAGAATTCCTACTGAAAACTAACTTGCACTAAACGAAGGTATGTCTTGCCTGATGTTATCTACTTTCTCCCGACAAGAAAAAAAGTTGATGTTTGTAAGATTACAATTTCTCCTCTTAGTAATGTTGTGAAGAAGAGAAGCTCAGAATAAAATGCCTATGCACCACTTTTATTGTAATAACTTCACATTGGCAGGAAAAACTAGGGAGTATTTAGGAGTTCGTTTATTGGTAGTAGGATTCTTTTTTTTCTTTGTGACTGCTTCTCCCTCTCACTCACTTTCTCTCTCTCTCCCGTGTTCTCTTTGGCGAGTTTACTGCATCAAATACTCACTTTAGCCGTGGAAGTAAAAGAACGCAACTACGTTTTTTCTTGTAAAAGCTCTAAAGGGAGCTGTCGAAATAATAAAGGATGATGTGATGTGATACTACAGGAGAGCCGTGTGCTCTATTCTCCCCAAGAAGAAAAATATGCATACCTACCTCCAATATATTTACTCTTTCGCTCTCCATGATATTTACGGCGATCACGAACGAGGAAAAGGATGGACATACAAAGATAAAGTGTGTGTGTGCAGAGTGAGTGAGTAAAGTACTAAGCTAGAGCCACGTACATACATACATACATGCTTTCACGTTGGCATTTCTGGTTCATTATTTTTAGACCAATATACATTATACAGTTGTGGACAGGATAGCGTTTGTAGGGTAAGCCGCGTAAAAATATATATTTTACACGCTGGCAAGAAACCCATTTTTTATAATGTACTGCTGTATGGTAGAAAAAAACTGAAATTCATAATAATAATATCCGTCCTCACCTTCCACTTTATTTCTTTCTTGGGATAAAAAAATTGAAAAGAAGGGAAAATTGGGGAAAATGTGGAAAGGTGGTATAAAATATGCCCATCAGACTCTGGTGATATTTTACATGGGAGACAGAGCGAAAGAAAAAAGTGGAAAGGCTTTACAACACGACTTTACGCAAAAGCATTACAAGTAGAATGCCACCACTGCGACTCTACCTTATCGCTGTTTGCCTCCTGCTTTCTTCGTTGTTTCTCCATACATACATTCAACCTGACACTGCCATAAGGTAATAATAATAATCGTCATCATTACCAACAACATCAGGAGGCAGATATAGAAAAGAGGGAGAGGAAAAAGTGAATTAAAATATAGAGCAGGATGAAGCAGAAAGAAAGTTGAGGTAAAAATGAAAAAAAGTTCTTGTTTTGCCGCCCGTGAAGAATTTATACACACAAGGTGAAAGAAATTCAGAGGTGGATTACAAACCATATTTCATTTTCCTTGCGTGTTGAGATGAAAAAGAAGGAAATGACAGGGGAAGGAGGAATAGGTAATTCGTGACACATTAAGGAAAAAAGTTACTGATCCGATCATAATTCCTATGGATAAATATACGTATAGGTGAGGTACGACGGGTATTTGGAAGCTTATACTTTGTGTAGGAACTTTGTTATGCGAGGAAAATTCAAAGTTATTTGGATTATTTTCTTATCTCTCGCTGTTACGAAATATCCAAAATTATAATTAATTTTGTCTAGAAAACGAGCCGTTGTCTGTCACTTTCGAAAATAGAAATGAATAGGTTTGTTGACGTTGGGTTTTCAGCGCAGGCAACCGTATGGCGAGTATAACTATCTGATGTTGGTTGGTAAGGCTTTTGTGTTGCAAACTTGATTAGGGATAAATCAACTCCAGGCGTGAACTTTGTGGAGATGGAATGTTCATCCTGTATGCACTGAGCTTCGAGCTAGTCACTGGTTTTCAGATAGGCAGATTTGGACATCAAACAAAATGGAAGATCTATACAAATTCTCTCTGAAAAGTTTTCAAAGTGAAATGAATACGTACGAATACATTTTTTTCCAGTGAAAGGTTTTGCTGATGCGAGAGAGAGTGTATTTCAAACCAAGTCTAGTTCTTATATGCTTATTCATGTGAAACGAATCGGATGAAAGATTTTACAAAAATAATTCCTTAATACTCTCACCCCGCTGTTACAGTATAATTTTAACTAAAAATTAAACTACTCTCAACAGTTCAAATCAATACAATTATAAGTGAAAACAGGATCAAATTGTCCTAACCAAGTTATTATGAGTGAATTATTAATTTGGATTTTTGTTCCATTCCACCGTTTTCGACTGGACTTTGTTGAGTTTGCAACTCGGGATAAGGTAAAATCTTAGGAATAACGTTACACATTGTATTTCACTTTTCCGATTTATTGTCACAAGTTATGGATTTTTCCAAATACAAAGGCATTTTCTCATCTTAAATTACAAACAAAAAATTTATTGCCATTGTTTTCCTTTACCCATAATGCACAAATATACAGGGAGATTTTTGTATATTTTAATACCGAGCAGAAATTTTTAAAACGGGTTCAGAATGCATAGCTTGGATTACCCACAACTTTGGAATGGGTACAATCTTGTTTTATCTTAAATATACTCAGATAAATGAGTAAGGAAGACTTATTATCAGCGAGCCTCAAGGCTATATTTTTTAAATACAGGGTACACCACTCTTCTGTTAAATTGGTGGTCGCCGAAATGCCGAGTTTAGGCGTTTATTTTCTTAAACAAACAGCTTTAGTACAGGTATGTTTCTGCTTTCGTACAAAGCCCCGGATTGAGATGAAATGTGCACTGAAATAGGAGTTCTCATGCATATTTATACCTATTTTACATGTTTGTAAACATACTAAGCCCTTCTGTCATAGCCATCGCCTTTCAAAATTCCTTTCCTCTGCACGTATCTGTAACTCATTAATTTTCATTCTGACTTACCTCAAACTATTTCACGTCGTAAACCCCATTCCACTTGAGCACAAAATATTTCCCTGGTATAAAATCGTAATAATGACTTTCATTAGTATTACTATTAAATGAGAAAAGTGTACAACAGCCATTGTCTTAATAAAATAACCAAAACTAATAATTTGATTTTTTAATATTTTACAACCTTGCGTTAAATGTTTGTTTATAATACAAACCGTGCTCCTTTCGTGTCTTACCACCACAGTCCACAGTATACTTAAGCTTTTCTTTATACTCAATTACAAAACCTGTGTATACGTCACTCACAACTTTGCTGCGTATGCATTCTTACCAAATATGGGGCTTAGTAGGAAATTAACAAAAAAGGGTAGAAATTAGTTGAGAGCAAGCTATACTATGGATGTACTATTAAATATGTATTGTTTTATCCAAGGTTGAGAGAGCATTTTTTCACACTTTAAATTCCAACAAAGGAAAAGCATAGGAATATTCGGAGTTTTTATCTGCTTTTCCACCTTCATGGTACAGAGACCTTAAAATATATAATCATTTCCACAAGTTCCAGTACACCAAGTTATACCACTTACCTTTTCCTTTGCTATATAACAAAAATTAAAAAATGACGTTTTCTAAAAAAAATAACAATCAAAATTGCTTGTAGCATTATGTTTATTTGAAAAAAAATTGTCTTGTATCAAGCATTATAGAACTTGACAGCATAAATAGCGAAAAACTATTAAATATGTATTGTTTTATCCAAGGTTGAGAGAGCATTTTTTCACACTTTAAATTCCAACAAAGGAAAAGCATAGGAATATTCGGAGTTTCTATCTGCTTTTCCACCTTCATGGTACAGAGTCCTTATAATATATTATCATTTCCACAAGTTCCAGTACACCAGGTATACCACTTACCTTTTCCTTTGCTATATAACAAATATTAAAAAATGACGTTTTCTAAAAAAAATTAACAATCAAAATTGCTTGTAGCATTAATTTGAAAAAAATTGTCTTGTATCAAGCATTATAGAACTTGACAGCATAAATAGCGACAACCACATACACTGTCTTTGCACCACGTAATACGTTGAACAAAGAAATGCAATAACATTATACGTAACACAAGAGTTAGGACAAATGAAAGTCACTGTCGAGTGTCGATTATGGTTGCGGATTTTCTGGACTTGCCACGCAGTAAAAACAAATGCAAATGGATGAAAAAAACACCATTTTGCTGCTGTCTGTGTGTACCGATTTACTACTATGTTTTTGAGCTCTTACACACATGCAATTGCAAACACGCAAGAACGATGTTGCATAACGCAGCAAAAACAAATTGCTTACTCGTTTTCTCATGTTTCTTATTCGTTTAAAACGTGTGATATTTTTGTCGCTATTGTGGGCAATTGTCCATTAAGTTATTAAGAAAAACACTCACACAGTTTATCAAACCATAATGAATCTAAACAGCTTATTTAATTACTGGAATTTCGCTTAAACTCCGTTAGGCATTTATTATTATAACTCTGTTTTCTGCTGAAAATGCATACAAAACTTTTTAACTTCTACTAATCAAGTACACATTACCTGCTTTTTGTTTATTCGGCATTTTGACAGTATTAAATCTAGAAGGGCGGTATTACGGATAGATAACAAAGTGTGAAATTTGAAAAAAGCATAAAATAATTTCTATTTTTAACCTAAGGTTCAATCACAACACAATCATTTGTTACGGGCTACGACAAAAATCATTTCAGTTTTACGTCCTGCAGTACTTTGGAATATGTTTTTCAAAACGACAACCATCTGAAATAACTAAAGCATCCTCATCCTAAAGCTGCTCTTGTGGATTTTTTGTCCCTAATTTTATAGTACAAAATAATTGTTAATTTGTCAGCAGTTATTCAATAAAATTACAAGCAGCAATTTATACCGTAGTATACATGTACGATCAGTGATCCCTACACACCTTTTTGCTTTGCATCAAAGTAAAATGCTATTTTAGGCAGTTTACAAACTGGTAACAGGTAACTTTTACCAGTGAAAGCCAACCATTTCTCCATTTATATTTTAAAATATTTTTTCTGTATGTTTTGCCATGTATGAATTATGATACAGGAGGTCGTTGTTGTTACATCAGTGGTGTCGACAGCAGGGAAATAAATTGTAAAAAATTAAGTAGGATGCACCCTTTACAGTCTCAATAGTTTGAATTCTTATGCCAAATCATCACAGGGAAACATAATATAATGTCGACGATTAGTTAATATTTACGGCGTACGTGTCTTTTCCTGAAGTAATGGTAAACGCAAATGTGTGCCGCGATGTCTTTATCATGACAAAGTATGAAAATACACAACCTTCCCGTGATGAATAGTCTATTTTCTACTGCGAAACCTGTAATCTTAAAACACAATAAAAATGACTTGATTTAAATTCAAAGTAATACTTTTTGGTAAGTGGAGAACAGTTGAGTTTCA
>JAHZNB010005248.1:0-12531 GCA_027744295.1 Callyntrura guangdongensis
TAAGAGTTATGATATCCCAGAATTTGAAGGAAATTGCGCTTGGACACGTTCCGGTCTCCCATCGTAAGTATCACGCTACTAACACTGCACAAAATACACGAATCACGCGACGACCCACTGCAGTGTTCAAATTAAAAAAGGTTGACTTTTGCAGATGGACATAATGACTGTAGACGCTTCCAAAATTCAAAATTGGATATGGTGGCGTTCGATCACTGTAGCTTATTTGTACTAGATCTTGTATAAAGAATGCAGATCTAATCGATACAAATTATTAAATATATATCAGGAAAAACGAATGTACCTAATGATTAGGATTACCAACGACGGTTTTACTTACATGTACTGACCGCAAGCGGGGACAGTGAGATTGGGCTGAAACTAGTGCTGGCAGATAGATTTCAATTGTCCCAATTGTACATAATTTCAATTAAAATAAATTTTCTTGAACTTATCAGGTTCTGCTGGTGATACTGGTTGACAAAAATTTGATTAAGAAGAACAATTTTTTGACGTGCATAGGTGGATAATGCAATGCAAACGCAAGTGCGTTCGTGAAACTTAAAAAATGAAAATCCTCGTAGGGAACACAGAACCCACCATTTGGGGAAGCGTTATATATCATTTGAAAAAGAAGAGATCTATCTTCTAGCACTACTTTCAGCCCAATCTGGGTGTCCCCACTTACGGTCTTTACTTGTTAGTGTCAATGTAAACTGACGTAAAATTTATGACAAAGCTGTAGAAGATTAGTGAATGTCTCCGAAATCTTAAATGTTTAAAGTTGTATACGCGGTACTTCACTAGACCATTAAAACTTATTTAGCGTAAATAAAACATACTTGAAAGTTGTCTACGACGACGTAAAAAAAGAAAAATCGGACAATAATCTTCCTATACTAGTACTGTTTATAACACAAGTTAATCCTGTTAACCTACTTGGTGATATACATACCTTACTTTATTAAATGGATGCGAAAGAACTTTTTAACATGATATGGACACAGACGTAATGTAAAAATAATTGTCACAATTGTACACTGTTTGGGTTGGACGGGTTTACTTTTTTCTTACGTTTAATTCCAAGAAATTTGATGACATTGTATAGTGTTAACGTAAATTGAGCGAGATCGAGTTAATCTGTAAATCGTAATCATCGTCGTATCCAATGTTTGAAAATAAGAACCAATATTTGAGTGGCAGCAGAATTATAACTTGTACATTCCTGCTAGATCACACAAGAACAGAAAAAACATTCACAATATTATAATCGGAATTAATGTTACAATTAACTGTTTAAATGTTGTTTACAACATTTTGCAATTACTAATTTGATTTTTCTATTTTATAGTTGGCTTTTCAGGAAGATCATTCCCAACAAGCCAGAAAGTTAATTTTTGTTAGTAATTAGCAAATTAGCTATAATATTGAGTCAACTTGTCTTTAATTTATGAGAGTTATGCCTATTAGATGCCTGTAACAGTATTGCTTCAGAACAGTAAAGCTGCTTTATTGCCAAACACGTTTACTACATTTTGTTTTTAGACCCGAATTCTGCCAATGAATAATCCAAAAAGATACGGACGTATCAATTTTTTAATTGTGTTTGAAGTAATGAATTTCAAAAATTTATTTATATATCACACCTTTCCCTTAAATTTCCAAGAAAAAGGTTGGTTCAACTTTGTCAAAACTAATTTACTAAGTTATGCTTTTGCAGGCAACAATCACATCATAGCGTTTGCAAAAATGTTCTCAATACGTTACTTTTTTAAAAGACTAAAAATCTACCAAACATCCGCGTAGTGAACTTGTTGTTATACACGACCAATTCCATCAACTTATTTCTAGTTGCATTAATTATTAAATTGTATTATGACGAATCGCCAATCCCACCACCAGCTTAAGATATTTATGCGGTTTTGTTGTCTTCTATCGTCATATACTCGTTATGGTAAGGTTGAGTGAATTTTTACTTCATATGTATGGTTGATCAAACAAATTAAAAATTTTTCGTACCTCAAATTCATCCACGTGAGCAACGAATTACTTCAGTTCGCCGAAGTTTGTATTGCTCACATAGAATACCGCTTATATATAATTCAGACTTTTTCCACACGTGTCCTGTAATTTATGAAACCTGACTATTCACGGGTATGCTAGAAGTGAGTGTAGCGGTTAGGTACCTGTATTAAAAAGTAACCTTTTAATTACATATGCTAGAGAATTGTAAAAATCTCAATAATGTTTTTTGCACGCAAAGCCATACTAGTAAAACCAGATTCATATAATTAAGGTTTAATACTTCTCAATGCCTTGTATTTAATATGTAGTAAGTTTTAAAAATTATTGTAAATTTAATTTGGCGGACACTAACTATTTAAAATTGATCATAAGTTGCTATAATTAATCATCCCATATCATAATTCAGTGCTCTTGCTTCAGTTAAACATGAGTTTTATAAGGACCGAGTTTTGTGTAGGAATGAATTCAAGATCGATAAACTATACTCACTCGGAAAACACTACGTATTAAAATTTTACGCATCCCCAGGTAAATAAATACAGAGGTGTAAAACACATAAAATGAAACAGGCAGCGGAGTCTGTTTGTGGGAGTAGGTGCAGAAAGGAATTCAAACGCAGGAGAGCAGCATTAGAATAGGAGATTACTGGTGAACAAGACAAACAAGGCCTACACTTTGTCGTGTATAGTATAATAAGTACATTTAGATGTACGAGATACACAAAAAGGGTAGTATTGTGCATTCATTGCACCAAATATATACATTAAGTTCTGTGATGTTGACTTTGTACTAGTATTTCTTAGAATATAAAATAAAGTAGCACACGCTGGTAGTTAGCTAGTCTGCGAAAACCCACATTGAGTGACAGTCGCGGTGTATTAGATCATTATCTCTTTGACCTAGGTTCTTTATTACGGCACAGGTATGCAGGTATAATTACCATGGAAACCTAGGAATATACCGGGACTCAATTACCTCATACATTTTCGACATCACGCACAGAGCAAACCAGAGAAAACGTGCACAAAAATCAAGATTGTTAGCTAGAAACATGAATGCAATTTTAATTTCGTAAATGTAAAATTATACTAACTACCTGACAACCAAACAGCGAATACGAACAATGTGATGTATCAAACCAGAGTACTTGCATTTCGTAACTTCGCAGTTTGTTTTAGTTTAAAAATGCAAATTTGGCATTTAATTCAAATATTTACCCAATTCAAGAGTCTAATCACAAAAATTCGCCTTTGTAATTACTAGGTTTGCAAAATGGTTTCCAAAAAAATCAAATTGATGTATTGAATATATATTATGGTTTTTGTTAAAAATTCGTTCATGTAAAGAAATTGATAACAGATATATTCAGGGATGTGTGATAGTCGTATATAAAACGCCTTCAACTGAGCAACTGGGTTTACTCTGAGAACAACCGGTTTCGGGTTATTTATTTGCCATCATCAGGCTATATGGATAAAAAATTACAAATTTACATTATAGTTGCAGTATTAGTACAGAGTAATTTTTATAAAAGATAAAAATGTTGGACATATTTAGAAGGATTAAGTTAAACATTACCTCTTAAGAGAAAAATATTTTGACGAAATGTTCTGTGTACATATATATTAAAACATGACTTTGCCTTTAGTCGTACTGTAATGGGTAATGCACAGAACACAAATAAGTTACTTAATTTACAGCATGGAAGTAGTCATGTTTACCCAATTATCTTTACAATCATTTACACTAGAAAAAATATTTTTATTATTAATATTAGCTTTGTATGTGACATCGTGAAAATGTAGTAGTAAAAATATCGAAGAGAAAAAGTTACAGTTGTCATCTTATTTAAAATTAATGTATCAAAATTTTGTGTTGACTAGTAGTCTGTTAACAACCATTGATTTCTTTTATTTTTTGTTAGTGTGATTCAGACGCTTCTGTTAGGATTGCGGGTTTCTTTACTACCTCTAATTAAGTTTTATGCGGAGACCGGATGAGTAGGGAATTGAGTTCAATAGATGTTTCGGATGACTGGAATCGTAATGAACAAATTCGCGTTTGTTCATGGGTTTCATGAACAAACCTGTTTCAATAGCGTTGTTTTTAATTTATACAAATATCTAAAAAAGTTAACACTTTCCGAGCTATATTCATACGTAAATTTTAGAAAAATGTGCAGAAATATATTTTGTACAAACTATTCAGTTGTAAAGGTAATATCAGTTATGTCAGCGAGAGCAAGTATGTCATCAAATAAACATACAATGAAAAATTATTTCAGTTCTCCACATGCTTTCTAGTTCTGCTGCTGCAGTTATGTTAGCTACGGAGACGCTGGCACAATTTCCCATCTCTACTCCTTTCTTCTGATAAAATAATTCGTTTTAATACTCTACAAAGCTATAGTTTAGGCTTAAATTTAGTAGAGTTTCTAACTTTTCTGATGTCATTTCAAGTGGAAATTGTATTGCGTTCTGGTACCTTTCAAAATAAATTTGGCTGTTATTTTAACAGACATTGGTTGGTAACTCAATACACATAATATTTATGTCAACAGTAATGAGAATATATTTACGGTCCGTGTTTAGTTTTAAATTGTTCAGTAATAATAGCAGGTGTAGGCTGTCCATATGTAGATTTGGTGTGTGTAGACTGAGAGGTTGAAGACACTTATCTAAGATTTGTGCAAGATATAAAAATTTGCAGGTTTATGATGAAGGTACCAATAATTTGAGTTTTTTGGTTTTTAATAACCAGTTTCCTACATGCTTAGCTTTTTCATCGAATGAAATCGTTCATTTTCATATCATATTCTGCCTTTGATGTAAGTATGTATGTATTTATATCATTTAACTGTCACATTACCTCATTATTATAATCGTTAATATTCATGACACTATCAATCAATGAAATAATTGAGAACACCGTCATTTGAAATCCTAAAAACTCCTATACATGAAAAAATATAGCAAAGGTACTTATTAAAATTTTACGACAACACAAGCTATTTCTAAAAGTTAGCCACAAAAAACGTTAAGACTACACAAGAAACGGTTATAGCGGTTAACAAGAAAATAACAAGGGGCGTGATTACTTGAAAAATGACGCCGAACATTTTTCGTTTTCAGTTAAAAAAAAGCCAATTAAGTTGCAGTGGCTCCATGGTATTGTTGGAGAGGTATCACTTGCACATCTGATAAAATTAAGACCGCGAAAAAATAATGAATCTAAAGTAACATTTTGAAAATACTTTAAAAAAGTGAACTTTGCGTATTGATACTGATTACAAGCTAATGTAAGATATGCATTATAAATGTTTAAATGCATTTATATTCTAGGCCAAGCTGCAATATTTGAAAGGTTTATTTATCCTAGCAACGAGATTTATCAAGTTTGTAATACAATTTGTTAATAAATAAGTAAATGTGATATATTAACGTAGCTATGAGCTGTGTGAGTTTTAGACGCTGGCTGAAGTATGAATTCATTTGCTTAAGGTTAGTATTATGAAATTTCCCCAATAAAATTTGTTATGTAGGTTGTTGATATTCATAAAATATTGTCAATAATATAAAGCCTTAACAAGATTTCAAATTCACATTGAGTATGGCAACGGCAGTCTACCTAAGCTTCATATCCTTATGATCCGAATTGTTTCCTTAACCGTAACGCACAAGTTGTGCGGCACAACTCGTGTGTTCTATATTAGATGCAGCTTTATTTCGCAGCAAATTTAATCACACTGACGCCTATTCTTTAACAAGCATAAATCCAACTAAAATAACAGTGAAAAATAGTTTCTTGAATTTTGCCAGACGAGAAAAAAATTGATTACGAGTTCTTAAAAGTATATGAATGATTTGCGGTAATTGCTATTAAGAAAATGTTCAAATATACTGTTTGCATGTGCCAATGCATTCCTGTAGTCCACTATTGGTTTCATTGGTACATCAATTTCGTGATGTTTTGGAAACCGGTATAAAATAGGACATCCATTATTTAGATCACAGTAAGAACTAATTCCGTCCTTGAAAATTATATTTATTAAATTTAGTTGAATATTTACGTAACTAAATCATAAGAACTAGTGCAAGACTGAACATAAGTTGATATCTCTGTTTATGGCTAACATCTACAACAATTAAGTAGAGTTTGGAAACAGTATTATTAATAAACATACTGAAACATACCAGGAAATCCGGTTTTATAACTTTTGTTATTTACAGAACTAGTTTAGATGAACCAAGTAATATGTATTGAAAACATAAGCATTTCCCTACTACTAAGCAACGATCAGAAAGGTTGTACAAGAGTGTTCTTTAGTCGATGAATATAAACAATAACTTGAGCAAGAAACCCAAATACTCTAGTTCCTAAACGAAGCAAGCATTGGCTAATCTGATTACGTTTTTCCGCCATCCAAATGATTGTTGCTAAAGCTAGTCCCATGGCCCACATTGTAAAAATGACAATAATATTCCCAGCCATAGTTGGTACCTCCAGATTTGTCCTCGAAATTAAATGTCCTGTTTGTCTTGAGGTGGGACCAAAAATATGCAAATTGAACCACCAATCCATAAATGCCGGATTGAGACATGCCCCAAAGTCGTTTCATCAGATGAATGGTGACCTTTCCTTTCAGCTGTATACTCACTGTGTTATTCGTATAAGTTTCCGTTCCAACGCTCACAAAATTAGTACTGTTCTCTCGTGCCATTTGGTATTGAAATTCCCTACATCTCGCTTCGGGAATAATTATTGCGGTTCTATTGCAAGTGGCAAAACTTTTATACAAAGTCCTAACCTCATTTTCCATGAAAAGAAATTCAAGTCTTCTCCCTAATGCCAATCTAAGTGCGTATATGTTTGGTATATTCCCAACTTTAATTAACGAATTTAATGCTTGTAACGGTTGAAGTAACAAATCGGAAAGATTAGGATGCAGTTGGGACACCATCAGTAAAGTACGCAGAGTGGATCCATTGTTAACTCCGTTGAAGCCTGCTTGTAATGAAAGTAGTGGAGAAAATATAGTAAACGATAAACTCTTCAACTTAGTTGATGTTAGGGAAATTTTGTGACGTGTCACATTTATGTCATTTGCAGCAACATATTGTGCAATATAATTCCAGCGAGAACGGAAAGTTTCGATATCCGACTTAACATAAACAGTAAAGTTGTCTTCTTTCAACTGGTCGACAGTATCATACAGCAGAATTGGTCGGGGTTTGATCATGTTGTAAACATTGTTGTTCTTGTACGCATTACTTATCACAATTCCCACGAGCAAAAATGACGCCAACATCCACCTGATCCTTGCCACCCTTGTAATGGAATCCAAAAAAATATCAGCTTGATCGAGAAGAACCGTAATTAGTGAATAAAATTGTCTGCATGCAGTATTAAATATATCGCGTGACCAGCCACGCAATATTGCTGCAACACTTATGCTTAAGATAATTGCCGAAATAAGCAGCGATATCCAGACAGGAGATTCATAAACATTGAACAACTCTTCGAAAGGAAATTTTTGTTTCCCTCTTTCCCCGCAACTTACAAACCGCAAACTAGAAAATGAGTTATTAAATTCCAGCAAACTTTCACTTTTTGTGTAGCTTTCCCCAAAGGTGAAGTAATCTATTTTCCAGTTTATCTTGAATGGAAATTGCAATAGTTTATAGAACTGATTATCCTTAATTGTATAAAGTTTTTCACCTTGACATCGTTTTGTTGCACTAATAATGTAAGTAGAATTTGTCATGATGCTTAAGATAAAGTATACCAGCGATTGATGATATCGATGTTCAAAAGGTGCAACAAATTGGATTTTGGGTTGAA
Source organism: Callyntrura guangdongensis (assembly GCA_027744295.1). Classification (NCBI taxonomy): domain Eukaryota; kingdom Metazoa; phylum Arthropoda; class Collembola; order Entomobryomorpha; family Paronellidae; genus Callyntrura; species Callyntrura guangdongensis. Next base: position 7,867 of record JAHZNB010005248.1, read on the forward strand.
ATGGATTCAAGGAACCCCAGTAAATTTGGCGACATATTTCCTGCTTTGTTTTCAACGTACCAACGCCAGTTTCGTGGATCATGAATTCACGACCAGTCACAAATATTTGTGATGGTGATGGTGTTAAACGGTTCACAATTAGGCTGAGATGAGCATTTGACCAATAAGAAAGATTGTACTTTGTAGCAGATAAATCTCCTAAAATCTCCGTGCTTGGATTAATTATGTTAACTGTCGATAATTGACAAAGTGAAGTAGCACGAATACAACTTCCGATTACGGACCCAAATGAAATGACACTGAAATGGTAGGTGTGAAAACGTGGTGCATGATACAAATGGTTAATAGTTTTCTGTAGCAGTTGTTGGTTAGCAATAAATTTTTCTTTGTTGAAGTGAATATAAACAATAAATTCTACCATCATTGCAGACGAAACAATTCCCGAATTTGGAACAGATTCTCTCCAAAATATTCCCGGATACCTGGAAAGCACATAGAGTTTCCGTGAAGGGAACAGGTCTACCTGAAGTTGACATCTCCATGGCTTTGAATGTACAGCGAACAGGTAAATATTTATACTCAGGCAATAATCGATGTTCACCAACCCGAGCTTGTAATGTTTTAAATACTTCGACAGTTTACACGGATGCTCGGATTCGGAGAACTTCTCACTTCTATTAATTGACACCTCTTGTGGTAGCCAGATATGTTCATGTATCAATAACGATGAAGTGTAGGTCAACTTAGGAACAGGTTGGCGAACCACTAAAGGATACGTTGTTGGTAGTAGATCGATATATTCAAAATTTTGAATTAAAATGAAACAATGACTCTTTCCAAATGGTCGTAAAAGATGATTAAGGTTTTGAACCGGGTAAAAGTTTTTTGAAGTCAAGTCGTCTTTTGTATACCCATTCAAAACATTTTTTATTTTGTTAGTTGTTTCTGCCATATCATTGAGAGAAGAGATTTGTAAAGCGTCCAATTTATTTATTTCTGCTACAATTGTGCCACATACTAAAAATGGTATGATTTGTAACATTTTGATATATTTCAAAAATGCTGGTGTTATTTTATGAGAAATCTTCGAGTTACTCGTTTACACTATACTTTTTACAAAATCAGATTGCAAACCTAAATATAAGTAATACTGGCGAGATCCAGGTAATGAGGTTAATACTCCTGTTACTACAAAGTAATATAATTATTTTCCAGAAAACCGGCTCCTATACGGTTTCTGAATTATATTTTGTTTGTTTGTCAATGTTCGTTACTCTGAGCAATCACAGCATTCCCTTTATGAGTATTATTCCTGGTAAATTTCCAAACACTTTTTTCTCTATTTTAGGTTTACGAATAGTGAAATCTTGAAACATCCATGGACTCTAAAATAGATATGGAGCACTTCAGTTCGTTTGTGGGAGATATTGTTTAAAAATGTAGATCTAGTCGATAGAAATTATTAAACGTTTCTCAAGAAACATGAATGTAACTAAAGTGTAGGATTTCCAATGACGGTTTTACTTCATGTCAAAGTAAACGGCGACGTTTGTGAATTTGTGAAAAACGTGAATTTTTTGAGAAAATTGTGAACTACTAGTGAATGTCTCGGGACCTATTCGTCCGTAAACGCATATTTGTACAATAATTCATACAAGTATATAACATAAATTAACCCTGTTAACCTACTTGTTGGTATAAATATTGTATTTTATTAGATTGATTAGGAAGAACTTTTAATCTGATATGGAAACAGATGTAATGCAATAAGATTTGTCTCAGTTCGTCAATCGAACACGGTTTTGGTTGAACGGGTTAACTTTTTTATATGTTCAGTTCAATGATATTTGACTACAATTTATAGCTTTATTTTAATTTAATTTAAAAAATTTAATGCGACGTAAATTGAGAGACTTCAAGTAAAAACGTCAGCGTCGCGTCGTGTTAGAGAAGAGTTAAAACTTATTTAGTCCGTTTAGGCCACACAACAAAAAACCTTCACATGAACATAATCGGAGTTAGTGTCACACTTTATTGGTAAATGTTGTTTAGAACGTATATCATTTAATAATCTGGTTTTCCTATATTGTAAGTAAGTTCTCATTAAAATCATTGCCGAAAACCTGACCGCTACTTTTTTCTTTATAACAGCCCTAATATGGTACCAACAAGTTTTTCATTGTTGTGAGATATGCTTATCTGTAGGACTATTGTTGCAGAACAGAAATACAGTTTTATTGTGATTGACTTCTACATTTTGATTTCAGACCAGAAATCGGCCAATGAATAATCCATAAAGGTAAAGACGTAACAAGTTTGTGTCTTTTATTTGCAGAAATCAATTTCCACATTTTGTGTACATATCACACATTTCCCTTAAATTTCCAAAAAAACTTTGTTTGTCAAAAAGATTGGTTCAGGTTTGCTAATACTAATTTCTAACGTAACAACAATCACCACATAGAGTTACAGAAAAAGTTCTTATTTCGTTTTGTTCTTCAACACTAACTAACCAAAAAAATCTACAAGTAGTGAACGTCTTAATAAATACCTATTCCAATACCACCTTAGTTTTAGAACTCTTCTATCGTTTTCTACTGGTTATGATAGGTGTGAGCAATCTCTACCTTTATATGTATGGTTGATCTAACTAATTACAAAATGTTGGTACCTCAAGTTCGTCCACGTGACCAATGTAGTACTTCATTATACAGACGTTTATGTCGCCCACATAAAATACCACATATATATTGCTTAGACCTTCTCCACACGTGTCATGTATTTTATAAAACCTGACTACTCACAGTTTTGCTGAAATGATAGTGAGGGTTAGGTAACTCTTGTAAAATTTAACCTTAACATTACATTTGCTGGAGATTTGTGAACTGATCGATAGTGTGTTTGCATGCAAAGTTCTACCAGTGAACGAGATTAATATTTTTAACATTTAATACAACCCACTGGCTTGAATTTACTATATAGTCATTTTTAAAAATCATTGAAAAATAATTGAAGCGAACATTAGGTGTATAAAATTGATCATAAATTTTTAATATTTATCCTCCTGTTCCCGTTATAGACCAAATTTAAATAATTAAGATAAGAACGTTTAGGAATTCTGTCTCCTCCATGCGTAAGAAATTCTTACCTTCAACTTAGGTTTCCTCGCCTTTTCTGCTGTTAATTAATTTGTTCTGGACTTCTGCTGCTTCACAGCAGAAGCAAAGTTGTATTTTTTTCGATGATGGGTTAAAGAAACACAAAAGTAAGTTTTGTAACTAATTCTCTACCAAATTGGTTTCATTGGATACATTTCAAAAGTGTAGTTATTTGGTAGGTGGTCAGAAAAATTTAAATCCTGTGCTTTATTAAAGTAGAGTCTTACATTGCGTACTGCGACGTTACCTGACTCGTATGCTCTTTTAAGTTTACGGATTATGTAAACGCACATGTTTTTGCGATAAGAAATTTGACTTGAAGAGGAACCCTCTTTATACAATTTTTATTATAACTATTTCTTTATTAGATTTATTAGACTAGTTATTTACACTGATTCCATCGATGTATTACTTTTGCAATCCAAATAAAATGTGTACATTTTACAGCCAGTTTTCTTACTATAGTTTGTCGAAATTTAGCAGACGGCATAGAACTCTACACTCACAGTAAACTTTGAACCATATACACATGTTTATGCGTGCTCGGACTTACGCATTCAAGAGGAATATTTTAACACCTTTATTAAACACGCGGTGTATATCGCCATTTCTACAAGTTGAAGCACTAATAAGGAAACTACCTAAGGTGGACTAGAGGTATACAAAAACAAAAACTCAGACATGGACTAGTAATTTATACCATAAATAAACACTTTGAGAATTCTCTAGTTTCGGTAGATATGCTCATCAATCCGATGTATTTACGAATTGGGTAGATATTTAAATGATCCTGCACCTGACCTGCTTCTTCTTGTAATTTTCGTTTAAAAATGAATTTTGGTAAAATATTAAGCCTACTGATGCTAGGTATATTTACCGTTGTATTTTCACGGCTTTTAGTATTGTAACATTTTATTTCGTTTTCTACGTTAGTAAAATTGTAATAATTCTCATAAAGTTACATAAAAAATAAATAAATTTGTGACAAAAATTTCTGGTCCGTTTAGCCTCGTATTCAAATATTTCTGTAAAAATTTAAAAGCGGTACTAAATCAAAAAAATCTCAATTGGAGTACTTCCGGAGATGATGTAGACTCTTTATTATTTATGCTGTTATGTATGTTATTTATGTTGTATGTACGTAGGTTGAAAAGTAACCATAGTGTTTGGCTGGATTACAATAAATTAGGGATTGGTTTATGATTTTGAAGATTGCCTACCCTTACAAAATTACTAAATTAGGAAGCATAATTCATTACAGTATTACCTTCCCTTAGTTGGCATTTACGTTACCTCACGTCTAACGTAATCAGAATAAAAAATCCCTAATAAATACGGACATGGAAAAGTAGGAAATGCTTAAATTAATAAAGTACTCTGGTATAAGGATGCACATCCTATTCCTATCATAGGAAATTTTCCTATACTTCCTATCCTATTCCTATCCTATTCCTATATAGGATAGGAAAAATTAGCATATAATAGGATATGAAATAGGAAAAGCTTA
>JAHZNB010005249.1:0-12216 GCA_027744295.1 Callyntrura guangdongensis
TTCATCAACCACTTCATAATAAGCCAACATGTTATATAAAGGCAATATTAAAAATTAAATCGATACATTTGTACCTATTTTTCTTATCGTTTTTTTGTTTGCCCAAAGATGAAAAGAAAAACTGGGAGATTTTTTTCAACCTTTTTTTACTCTTTACCGTAAACTTTAATCAACTTTTTGTTTTCAAATGTTCGCGCGCGTTGACCAAGAAATTGTAAAACGAAGAAAGAAACGTGAAAAGCTAGCTGGTTTAGCTTTCCTCTACTCTGATATTCTCTTCGCTCTTTTCTCGTATTTACTGATGTATTTGTGTCGCTGCTGTGTTTCTGGTGGCGCTGATGATGGCGGGAAATGCATAAAATATCTAGAGCAAAAAAAATATTACCTCACTACTACTACAACTGAACTAGACTACTACTACTGATAAATAAAAATACGAATAACTTTGAAACATATTGTAATCAAAACCAAAAATTTTACGAAAGTATCATTGTATTGTAACAAAAGATATTATCAAAAACCTTTTACCTATGTAACAGTACTGAATGTCAAAAACGCAACAATGCAACAACTCATACCGTACCGTTTTATTCTAATAAAACCGTAAGAAAAAAAAATTCACCGTTAATTGCTAAACACAAGTCTTTTAAATTATGTGTTATTATTGTTATTATTAAATTAAATTTTTAATTATGTTTACGTCAATACCAGCACGTAGGCGTCCAATCTCTACAACTTACTACAACTATTTCGTTTCTTTTTATTTTATTCGTCGTCGTTGTCTATCATCATCATCAACTTACCATTTTTTTACCCTCAATTCTTTACAATTTATTAGGACACACACGTGGCGGGCTGCTAAAAACTAGAAAAACTGGTAAACAACCCGTTCGTTTATATATCCCAAATAGAGTCCATATATGTCTTGAACCACTCTATTTTTCCGTCCCAACACGCACACCCGCCACAGACAGGCAGTAGAAGCCTATCAAAAGAAAAAAAATAATTGGGTTCAGCAGAAGGAAACAATTTTTTTAAATATACATATTTTTTGTTTTCCTTGTTTCCTCTCCAGGCTGGCTCCCTTTACACTTATGGTGTCGTGTTTTTCCTACAAAATATTATAACAGCTTTCGTGATAGTGCGGGAAAAATCAAGCAGGAGGCGGCAAGAGAGAAAGGGAAACAAACAGCCCGAATCCGTATTTAGAATTAGAAATAGCCAATTTATTCGACCCACCAGTCTTCTCTCTCGTCACTGTAAATGGGGATGGAAGTTTATCACCAAAAAATAATTCTTGTTTTCCTGTTCATGTATATAAATCATAGTAGCATCCTCTACCACCTCCCACCCACGCAAAAAAACTACTGATATGCTGGTGATAGCTTGTAAACATGAAATAATAATTTCATTCCGTGTCACCCACCCACGCAAACACACTTGAAGAGCAATAAACATTACAGTAGAAGTTGATGGATTTCATCATGCAGAGAAATAAAAGAGCCTTGTGCTCAATAACTCTTTCTCAGGGAACCCATCATCGTCATCATCATCATGGTCGTTATTGTCGTCCGTGTAAGCGAAAATAGGGTGCCCAACAAGAATATTCCATTTACCAGCCTATTTCTCTCTCGCCTTCTTTCTCTCGATTTCCCATAAAAACAGTATTTGTGTTCATCCATCATCCTCCTAATTCTCCCCGTCAGGCAAACGACGAAGGAAAAAGTATTAAAGCACAGACAGCAGTAGCGAAGGAACAAACAAGCTCGCAAGAGAGAGGAGAGAGAAAAACAACTTGTCCCTTTTTTCTCTCTTTCCCGACCTTGCGTCCATTCACTCGTGTGATCCTGTTACAAGGAGAAAAAAAGAAGATCACACGGAATCAGATAGCACACTTATACTACATGAAGATGACGATGATGAACATGGATTCCACTTTTTCAAGAGGAATCCCATCCCGATTTTTACGCATGAAGGCAAGCAAATAATTGGTAGAGAGAGGAAATGTTTATTATTTCAACATTAGCATGACGAGAAGGGAGAGTCTAGAGAGAAAGTTTCTCGAGAGAGCTCTTCCAACCTGGTAGATTCATTATAACCGTGTGAGAGGAGATGAGTGTGTGTGTGTTGTGTATAGATACCCAAAGGAAGTGCTTGTCTTTCTCGAGAGGAGCACTCCAACACGCTTTCATCATCATGCACTACTTATTTTTCACTGTGAGAAAAAAAGAAAATTCCTTGTGAAAATAAACTCCTCTCCCTCTCTCGCTATCTCTCTTTCTCCAGACCTCTCACTGTGACGATGTCGATGATTTTGCCGGAATGAAGCGACAAGATCCGTAGAAGTGAAAGCCTCAACTTTCTCTCTCTCGATCACTTCTTTGCTTTCTCCCTATTTCTCTCTGTGAAATAAAAATAATCTTTTTGAAGCTTGTGAATCTCTGGTGGAAGTGGAAGTAAAGCAGGGAAAGTTTCTTCAGCTGTGGGAACACTACCAGACCACACGATACCCTATCGTCATCATCATCATCACCGTCCAAAGGATATTCTGAAGAGCAACAGAAGAACCGAGGGAGAGAGATGGGCTATTTAGTATGCATCTTTTGGTATTCTCGTTAGAACTCTGGTTTTAGTGGTGATCCGTTACAAGAAAACAGGTTCCTACGTGAGATGTCGGCAGTCACAGGCTTGTAGTAGCTGAGAGGAGAGGAAAGAAAAAAGTTTTCGAGAGAAAAGTTGCCATTTGAAAGTGTACGTGTGTGTGAGAGAGTAGGCAGGAAGGAGAGAGAGAGAGAGAAGCAAGTGATGTGACTGTGCGAAAAGTACAACTTTTTTCTGGATTCCTGTTTTCTCTTCGTGAAAGGAATAAAATGATGAGTAGGGTGATAATAAGGAGAAAAGGATACAACTTTCGTATCAGTGGCTTTCATCATCATCCTCGTCGCTATCTGGCTGCTAACCTCCAAGAAGACTGGGAGTTGTGGTGCGCTGCGGCTTGAGGTATTTTTTTGTCGTTGGGAAAGATAGAGAGAGGGACTTGAAGAAAACGAACCTGTTGCCCAGCAGGAGTCAAGAAGGTATCTCAGGGAAAATAGTAGTAGAGTGTGGTAGTTTGGAGGGGACATTGGAGGGAAATAAAGACTGAACCTAAAGGAAAATTGGTAAAAATGGTGGTGGTTTAGTGGTGAGAGGAAGATACATTTGGAGGAAAGGTTATCTGTGAGGAGGTAACATTAGGAGGGGAGATAAGTGAAGGATAGGGTGAATTGCTGTGGGACCAGGTTATTTTTTAGCGGAATAGAAAGGATTATCATGGGGGAACAGAGCTTGACAAGGAAAATTTTGACTGTGTTTTTGGTGGTGGGGGTTGGGGTGCCGGGAGGGTGGGCAATGTCCTACTGCTCAAGTAAGTTTTTTGGAGTATTTGAAGGAATGATGGGAGGAGGGGAGAGATTTAAGTAACTTGAGAGTATCATTTTTTTGCAGGTTCGTTTAGATTTGACCGGTTGTGTCCAGACCCCCGCTTTGGGAGTCGCAAGGCAGGATCTGGGGTGGGCAGTGGGGATCTCGGTCGACCTCACGCGCTTCCCGACACCACCATTAATCTAAACGTCAACAATAACAACAACTACTATCTTCAGGGGCGTGGGGGAGGAGGAGGAGGTGGAAGCGGGGGGAACGGCTACCCGCCCTCAATGAGTGTGAAAGATCCCGCCACGACCTCTTGTGACTTTTACCGGAATGGGATGGAGACGGCGGTGGTGACAGCCGTCCACGTGACAAAAAATCCGTGGAATTTTCGACATGCTAATCAGTGTAACCACATAATCAAGTTTAATTACGGCGTCATGATGGAGGGTCGGGGAGGAGGAGGGGGTGGTAGCGGTGGTAGTGGAGAGGTGGGAGGAAGGAATGGAGGAGCTGACAAGCAAAGTGTGTGCCAGAATAAAATAGGGATTCAGCGACAAGCTAGTCAGGATAAAGATCGACAGCAGCATCGAACAGGAGGAGGGATGGAGCAGTCGGGCAAGTATCATCGGGAGGAATCGCACGGGTATAATTACCAGGGTGGTTATGAGGATAACGCAAAGAAATCTAATGTCTATTTTTGGCACAATTTTACTCTTTATCCGTATTCCGCCGAGTTTGTGGATGTGGTCACAAATTACCACTTGGCCAGGGAGGATATCGCTTGTGTTGGCGACAAGCTGGGAGGGCAATTCGCCCAGATTGTGGTGGTCATATCAAGAAGTACAAAAAAATGTCATTCAATTTATTACACTAAGAAAAGTTTAATTAATTTTTAAATGCGTTCCACCTCCATATTTTTTTAGGTGGTCGCTGTGAGATAATTGTTCAGCAGTACAAAATTGACGACAAGCGATCCCCTTTTGGCTGTTCAGACGCAGCCTACACGACCCCCTATCCGACCCCACACCCCGTCCAATTCTGTGGCTCTTACGACTGCGTTCAAAGCAATAACATCCTTACCGGTCTCAAGCTGCTGCGGCGAAGGGATGTGGACACTTTTGAGAACAGCAATTCCGGGGGCCAATATTGGGATAAGGGGAGTCCTTCTGAGAAGAATAAACAGTCGCAAGGTTTCCACCACTCACACCCGTACCACAAGTCTTATGATTATGGGGAAGGGACTAACTCGGGGTACAGCGAAAATGAGGAAGGGGCGGGACAACATCCTCACGCCACAGAGATTGTTACTACTCCGAGTTCCTCCAAAACTTACCTACAACCGTCGTCCGGAGGAGAAACGTCGGAGAATGAGGAGGATAAAGTTGAACCAATGGATTGGATGGAGATGCTTTTTCTTTTTGCTTTTCCCGTGGGCGGAGTTGTCTTTATTTTGGTGGTGTTGGCAATTTTGCGGTCAAAGAGCGCCAGGTATAACCGTCAGGAACATTACCATTCAGCATTGCACTTTTTTAAAATTATTAATTCTTTGTTTCTTTTTTTAGGGAAATATGTCGGGGATATTCGTATCCTCGTCCTCAAAACGGGCCCCAACATCCACAACATCCCCATCAGCAGGGTAGCATTTACCAAGGCTCGTTTAATTCCATTGACAAGAACACTATGCCCATATAAACGCGGGTTAACTTTAAACCTGTCGCATAAATCAGGGGACTTGAATTAATTACACACAAAAGCGTATAAATTATTTGCCAAAAGTTATTGTACAAAAATACACAGAGTAGTACTGTTTATTTAATTAGTATTTTTAAAGGTAAAAAATTGTGTTTTTGTTTAATTAATTTTTAACCACGCCTTTGCAGAGAGATGGTGGTGTAACTAAAAATTAGAGAAAGAACAATTCAATGAGATTAACAGTTTGTTAGAGGGTAAACACCGAATTTTTTGATGATTGCTCTATAGATTCCTAAAATCAGGAAACAATCAAGCGCTTCTGAGAAACGATCAACTCTCCCAAAAATTACCTATTATACGTATTTAGTAATAGTTTAGAGAAACAACTACTTTAACAAAAAGAGAAACTAAATATATACAACTAGTTTTTAAAATCGTAATGGTAAGTGGTAATTATAATGACTCTTTTGCGTCACAACTAATGGATACGTAATTACGGAACAGGGTTTACGAATTCAAAAAAATATATAAAACTAACGGTACAAAAAACTGAATCTAGGGAAAAGAAAATGAGGGTCGTTCGATGTTAACTTTTTTTGGGAAAATTTAAAATTATATATAAAAAACAAAATATGACGTAAAATGTTTCTATTTGGTTTTCTGGACAATCTTGATCTTAAACGTGAGGCTAATGAACTTGTGCTGTGCAAAAAAATTAAGAATCAATCATATCCGTCGCCACATAAAAAAATTGGAATGGGTTGTTTAAATAAAATTATATTTAATTATTGAAACCCTAATTGTTAAATTGAAAAGAACCGGGATGTAAAAATTGACTAAATTATTGTATTAAATATTATGCTGATCCGAAATGCAAGTATGTAAATTAACGTTATTAATTATTGTAACATTATTATAACTGTTTACTCATGTACTATTTATGAAGTACTTTGATGCCAAATAAAATAAAATAAAATAAAATAAAGTCATTTAAATCGATGTTTATCATAGTAATTTAATTTTGTTGAATTTAATTAAAATATAAAAATTATCATGTTTCATCCACCAATCGTACATACATTTAACTTTTAATTTTAATTAAATCGTAAAATTATATTTAATTATTGAAACCCTAATTGTTAAATTGAAAATAACCGGGATGTAAAAATTGACTAAATTATTGTATTAAATATTATGCTGATCCGAAATGCAAGTATGTAAATTAACGTTATTAATTATTGTAAAATTATTATAACTATTTACTCATGTACTATTTATGAAGTACTTTGATGCCAAATAAAATAAAATAAAATAAAGTCACTTTGAGCGATGTATATCATTATCATAGTAATTTAATTTTGTTGAATTTAATTAAAATATAAAAATTATCATGTTTCATCCACCAATCGTACATACATTTAACTTTTAATTTTAATTAAATCGTTAACTACAATAGCCTGACAGGAGTTTACTACGTAGAAAGGTTCAAAAGTTGTTATATTATATACTAAATTGTTTATCTTTTAAATCTTATCATCGACATCATCTCCATCACACTTTATATCAATAGTTGGGATAACTAAAACTACGTTTTCGGTGGTAAGTTTTATTTTCCTTGTGACCAAGGGCCATTTCATTTTCTTTACCCATTATTGACCGTTTTAAAACTGATTTCGCCGCGTTTCCATCCGATACACAGAGCACACTGCCGTTTGTGCGAATCCACTGAGGGCAAGGTCAATCCAAATAAAGTAGCGGAGGATGTGACACAACCAATAGAATCCAAAGTGAGTGTCGTTGCTAAAGTAAAAGTCACGATGGTACGGCTCCACAACGTCGTTACGACTGAGTGTGTGAAGCAGGTCGTAGCTGACGAGGACTTCAATGGTCACTGCCAACGCGGAAAGGATCAACCAAGCCCAAAACAGTTGACCAGTAAGTCTCTGCAGGTAAGCAATAATAAGATTCGAATAACCTAATTAACATTAACGTATAAACTCAAATTATATTATTAATAAGTGACGTTACGTTGCGGCAAAGATGCACACAAAAGAAACACGTCGTCAACAGCCGACCAGCGCCCCCCAACACGGTCACAAAACTCAATGTCAACAGGTAAAAGCAGAGATTGTCTACGGGCGTGTGGCTAAACGGAGATTCATTTTCCAAGTGATGAATAAACCCTCCACCTCCAATTCCTCCACTACCCCCATTCCCCTCATCCTCCCCAATTACCGTGTTTTTAACCTTTTCAAAATACAGTTGCTCGTCCGCCGGTAATTTTGCATTTTCTACCACCACCACCGCCAACCAGACTCCCAAAGACAGCGAAAACAACCCCAACGCCTACAAAACCAAAAAAAATGGCAAATCACCTCCAAATCCATTACCCCCTCCAATAATAACATTCCCATCATGATCCATCTCATTTTTTCTCGTATACCACCTCCACTTACCAGGGGAACGCTGCAAAACCCACAAAGGAGCCAGTTCCGCTGCGAAATACTAAGATGTTTCTGTATACACATCCGTCGTGTCGTCGTGTTTGTCTTTTATCTCTCTCTAGAAGGCCGAAGAGATACCAGTTGGCTGTTGGCTGTTGCTGGCGAAGTGTACAGTTCAAGAAGGAAAATGAAGTGAATATGAAATAAAGATGAGTTGAAAAATCCAATGAGGGAGAAAGCGAATGATGATGAATGCTCCCGTATCTCCCCTCCACTCCACTACTACTCTCTTCCTCTCTGTCCTTTACTACTTGAGCTGTCCGCGTTGTAAAATAATGTTGTGTCGTTGTATATTTTTCATTTTCTCTCACAAATACTCTCTTTCTTACCTACAGATTCCCTAACGGAATGCTTATATGGACCAGGGCAGTGGAACCAAAACTGTCCTCCTAGTGGAGTAATCCTCCTAGTACTTGTCCACCTTTTCCCGAATAGACGCCAAAACCAATACTAACACAACAGGCTACACTCTTTCTCTCTCTTTCTCTTCTCCACTCCGCATCTTCTTTTTTTACCCCCCACCAAGCTCCCACGATAGAAGAAACAAGTTGTTCACACCAAAAAGAGAAGCCTAGAGAAGCTGTACAACCAGAAAGAGAAAAAGTTTCTTGGGAGAGAGAACACGACAGGGATGTTGCTCCAACCAACTCGCAGGGACTTTGGGAAGGGGAAACTTTTTATACAACCAATTTCACGAGAGTTTAACCGTTTATGTCTTGCTCAACTTGGAAGATGCCTTTAAAAATAAAATGCGCCATTTGTCTGGCTATATACATAGAACCATTTCCGGGGGAGAGGAAGAATTTCATCGTCGTCGTTGGAAAAGTTTCATAAAGGGAAAATAAGGGAGCCGTACTACTGCACAAGGATGAGAAGGGATATGGATTGAGTGGAGTATGGAGAAAGATTTGGAGTGGAGTATAGAGGCAACATGGAATGATGTTAACGGTAATAGGGGGATATGATGTAGCAATTTCCTTGTCTACTTCAATTACCTTCAACATCACAGCTGCAGAGCAACGGCAACAACAGCATCTCTCTCCTTCTCAAGTTACCTAAGCTGGCCCAACAGCTAATGTAATATAAATAAGTGGAGGGAATGAACGAAAAAAGCCAAGCAGCGGAGAAAAATAGTGCAACAGTCGGAAAGGGAATTGATTATGATGGCGCAAGAGGCATCACAGAGAGTGGAGAGAAGAGAGAGAAAGCACTTAGCTTTATAAACTTTTTTTCTCTCCAACTATTTTCGGACAGCCAGCTAACTTGAATAGATCACTTCACAAATTTGTTCCCCTTTCTTTCCGGCAGTGCTCTCCATGTCTATTTGACTTTCATCAGGAAAATGATGATGATGATGATGATGACTGGCTTGTTTTGCTTACATTTGTGTCCTTTTTTGTCCATCATGCTGTATCAACAGAATTTTTTAAAAGGGTCGAGGGGCTTGCAGAACTATCCTTTTATGGTGAAATACACAAATCTTGACGTATTACCTTTTTACAAAGAAGGATCGAAAGAGGGAGGTTGTGTAAAGGAGGAAAAAATGTGGCTGTTTCCTAACTGGATCCGACCCCCGAGAGATAGACCCCCCACCGAGCAACGTGAGAGTTGGGTTTGCAACGTGAGATGATGATAAAGGAATAAAAAACTCGATATTATTTTTTTGTACGATTTCCAACCAAGTCACAGTTTCCTCAGGGCAGACAACCAGATTGAAAAAGAGAAGAAGAGAGAGAGAGAGAGAGAGAGATTTTTTCTTTGGGTATTTCCTTTTCATGATGTCGACATGTTTTATTGGTGAGGCGGGTGTGCGTGTGTGCAGCAGGCAGAGTAGTATGGAAGGAAGAATAATAATAAGCAATAAAATTTGATGACGCGTCGTTGGTAGTTAGTGTGGAGACAGGGATAGAGCACAGACGATGCTTATTACTTTCTGCGTTTTATATTTCATTTTATTATCGAGAGGATCGACCTGTGTCCTTTGCCGAGAGAAAGTCAAGAAGGAGTCGAGAGGAGAGAGAGAGAAAAAAAGGGAAAAAGTTGGAAGGAAGGAAATGGATGAGCAATTACGAAAAATTAATGATGTTGTGGAGGGAGAAAAATGAAGATGATTGGAGGAAAGAAGAATGGAGTTTGGAGTTTTTTTTGGCGAAAATGGCAATGTCGTGGTGTTTATTGATGCAGTGTACACGATAGAGAAAAGTGATAAAGAAAATTGTGTAGGTGGAAGCATCGAGCACTCTGGAAGGAGCTCATGTCATTAATCGTCGAGAGCTTCATACCGGGAGAATTCACAGCCTGTGCGAAAAATTCCAGTAAAGTCGTTGTAGCGAATGCCGAGACTAGGACCGGGAGGAACGCGACAACTACAAGGGTTGGGAGTGTAACTGGCAGGACCGGCGGCGTAAAGGCTTTCAATGTCTTTCCATTTAGGACGCATGGTGTAGGCGGGACCGCGTCTTTTAATGAGGTCGGGGGAGCCCGGGTTGTAAATAGGGCCGGGGGAGGGGACCAAATCTTTGTGTTTAAAGTTGCCTTTCCTGGAGGAAAAAATGGGAAGATAAGAAGGGGATAATAAGATAAGTGGAGAGCATCTTGGATGTCGTCTTACATTGTGCACTCTGCTGCGGCCAGCTTATCTGGAATCCGAGGTCCAATGGCGGGAGGTAAAAGATACGCGTTCGGACCAGGACCAACCCGTTTGTCAATCAGGGGCGTTCTTGAACCCATCACGGCAGTGGGGGCGCGATTCCGGTAGTTATTGGGAGTTGGTAGGGTATACGAGTTTGGAGGTGGCGCCACACGCTTATCAACTGGGTACCGAAAAACAAAAGTTAACATTGAAGATTCATTAGTCAGTTGAGGTCTGATGGGAGCGGGGTAAAGTGAAACAAAAAAACGATTTTTTGACGGATTGACTCACTTTCAGGAAACTTGGGTCGCAGCGATTGAAGATATCCTGCAAAATAGCCGTTGGCTTTGAGACCTTGAGGAATTGCGTAGGCGGCCGCTCCTGGACCTATGGTTCGATCAAATATGGAAGGAGGGAGCTTCAAGCCAAAACTGTACTCAGGATTGATCCGATGGGTAGGCGCGTGCTCCTTTTTCCCCACAAGAGGCGACATTTTATACGCTGCTGGGCCAGGGCCTCGCTCATAAAAGGAGAGCACCGGCTTCTTATCCGAACGGTATTTGTCACTACTCATGATGATGCTGACTTTAGGATGATAACCCTCGAACCAAGATAATCCTCACAATAATATCTTCTCACTGTGCCTTACAACGACCTTTACCGTTACAAAATAATGACTTCGCGTCTCAATCGACTACTCGAGCAGAAGGTTCAACAAAAATTGCATTAAAAAAATCTGGATTGGTGAAGGTGGTGATGCGACGTTAAAAACAACTCAAAACAAAACGAACTCCATAAAATTTCAACTTTTGTGATGAAAAAAAGTTATTTATTTTTTTTATAAAAATTAAAATATTTCTTGTTTACTCGCTATTCGCTGGCCACCTGTTGCCAGGATAGCAATCTTATAATTATTGCATTGTATAAATTGAATGTTTCCTTCAATGGGGAGGGAAGGGAGTGATCTTTGGCTCCCCGGAACATTCATCTGTTCGTCAGTGTAGGATAACCGACAATAGGTTTGGATCCGCGAGCATCTTTCTTCGCAGCAAAAACCTTCGAAGCTCATCACACGTCAGCATCAGTACCGCAAAGGGAATAGCGTAGGTCCATTCCCTTGGGCTTAAGAAACAAAAAAATGGAGTCACGATTAAAATATTGAGGTTAGAGTGAATGGGAGGGAATGTATGGAGGAGGAATGACTTACGCAAGTGGCAAGAGTCCGGTGACAAATGAGATCCGTGGCACGTACAGGATAACAGCAGCGAGCGACAGTTCCCCCACAATTGCCAGACTCACGCGCCAATTACTAAATTTATTTGTAATGAAGTAATGTATCATTACGTAGATTATTTTCAATGATAACTAATTGCATATTGACACTCACTTGATAAGTCTTAGTATCAAATTGGCGTGATGGCCAGTGCAAATCAGCAAGTTGGCTAGTTGGACAATGATAACGGCGATGAAAAAGGCGGTTTGGCAGTGGACCTCCAACCGCTTTCTACCCGCCCAACTCCATTCTTGGCCGTACAAGTCATCCCGCAGGTCATTTATCGCGGTGCTGTCCCACTCCCGTTTGTTCAAAGCAATAAGTCGTGCGGGCGTCCATCCGTAAGAGGCCATGGTGGCAAAGTAGGCAAAAAATCCAGCGGCCACCTCCATCAGCGCGACTTGAAAATAGATGTGGTTTATCAGCTGGGCAGTGACAAGACGACGTTTTGTACGAGGCCGAGGGGTGATGAAATCTGAGGAGGGAACCTTTTCCAGCGGCTCGTAACATAGACTTATAGAGGCCATGACGTCTGTGCCTAGGAGCGTGAGCAGCATGGCCATGGAGGTAAAAGGGCGAGGGAGGGTGAGGAGAATGCAAATTCCGGCGACGTACATACTGGCCACGTTATCAGCCATAGTGTAGCGGAGGAGACGACATAAATTTTCGAATCCCAGACGACCTTCTTCAATACCTTCAACCAT
>JAHZNB010005251.1:0-12495 GCA_027744295.1 Callyntrura guangdongensis
CAATATTCAGAAAATTGGCAGAGGTGAAAAGCAAGGTTGTCGCAGTGGGAGTAAAAAGAGGATGAAATATACATGTTTCACTATGTGCCCCCTAACCCCTCTTTAATATTAATTTACATGAAAAGAACAGGAGGGTCACGATTCGAGTGTTTAGAGAGAGGGGCTAATATTCATCACTCCTTCTTTCTCAAGAAGGATTTTGGGTGGTTTGGGGGATTATAAATATTCATGCATTTGCATGGAAGAATCAACAAGATAAATGGGCACAGGACGGGGGCCGTGATACCTTTTTCTGTTCAATCAAGAAATGGCACCGAAATAAGTCATATATCTCGTTTACTAGAGAGAAAATTGGAAAAATCAGAGCACATTCTGGTTTCATCAGATCCATCTTGTGTAAAAATGAGGTTTTGAAGAGGAAACTTTTTATCTGTAAAGCAAACTATTTCTCTCGTGGAGCCTTTCCAGAGTTCACGTTCAATAGCATTAAGAAAACTAATGAAAATGGCCGAGAAGACGGACAAGTAAATATGTCCTGTGGTAGAGGTGGCACCTAGGGCTGTTCCTTCCTGAACAAATTGAAAGTGTTCTGCTGCTGTTGCCGCTTGCGGTTTTGCAGTCAAGTTGGAGACTAGTTTATTTCACGCAGAATGGCTATCTATTACTTTTCGTAAATCTTTAGCAGTTGACAACACGTTCTACTTAATAAAGAGTATGCGGTAAATTTAGCACCCAATTTCAAAATTCAGTTATTTTTAAACTTTTTTATCTTCCCTGTTTTCCTGTCCAAATTATTCCGAATATTGTGCATGGAAGTAGTCAAAATTTGAGGATGTCGAGACGTTAAACTTTACTGATTTATGTAATTACAAAATCTTTTCATTTTTTGGTCTTCAAAAGCTCTGGGTGGGTTTCAAAACTTGTGAGAAGTTTGGAATTAGTACCAGCATGTGAACAACTTTAGTCAACTTCCCCTCAAAATTATAAATATAATAGATGAGTGACCCATATTATCGAGTCGCGAATGCTACTTATTGAAATTAAGAATGTCTGTCCGTCCGTCCGCGCGATGTCTTAGAAACGAAAAGGAGTTTTGAAATTCTGTTTGTACCAATTGGTAGCCCATTTAATTGTGCACCTGATATTTTTTATTTCAAAAGTCAACAGGGTTAAAGGTCATTAAGTAAAACCGGTAAATCGAAGGAACCTGTGTGGGATTTTGATCAAATTTCGTTTGTAACTAAGAGTTGATGTATTTTTTAATTTTTCCTTCAAATTTCTTTCATTGGCTACTTTCCTACGTGTTTATTTTACACAGTTTATTGATACAAAAAATTTGTAACCTTATACCCTTTTTTTCATGACATTTGCTTGAGTTTTTCCGTCGTTGTTGCTTTTAACGAGTTTGAACTTAAAGCCTACGAGCTAGCAGTAATAAAATAATAGAGTAACTGGAACAATAAAGTTTGTACTGCCCAGTGCCCACCACTGTGTTCTCTATATCATTTACGGGCTAAATCCACCAGATACCCTTTATGGTTATACTTTTGCACGAGAAATATTACCATATTCTATAATATGAATTCACGTCTCCAAACATTTTTTTGATGCTCTTATCGTGTATATTATGTGACTTGACTTCATTCACTTATTGTTTGTTAGCCTTTCTTGGAGGACAAGAAATAAAAATGTGCCCTAGCTAGTAGCTTATTAAACAACATGGTTTGTAGGGTGCAACTGCAACCAGCCATTTCATCGTAGTACATTAGTAAAGAATTTATTCAACGAAAGATAGATTATATGTAAATGTAACTATTATACATCAACTTTGTAACCAGTAAATACGCACGGTTAACAGTAAAATATTTACATCTTATAACGAAGAAAAACTTTTCGGCAAGGTAAACTATAACTCTTATTTTCGGTGGCAATGAAAACATCTACTTATACAACTGTTTCAGGATGATGATATGATGATGCAGCAAAGATCTATTGTATATCTAAACTTGTTTGTAAAATGGAACACGTAAAACTATTTTTGCAACGTGGTACACTTTCCAGCTCCGAACAAAGTACACGAACCATAAATAACCTGCCAAGCTCAAGGCAAAGGAAACAGTTAAGGCAGGATTAGATGTAGGTTATGTATGTATTTTATACACATCAAGTTACGAAACGAACAAGCTACCGGAAAGCAATTTAGCTTGGTTTTGTGTCACATCCCATCTTTCTCCACCACAAAAAAAAATGCACCTGACTGTTGTGTTTATACAAGTAAAACATTATCGGCAAGGAAAGATGTAGCAGGAGTGGCAGCATCGCACAAGTTAAAATTCAGCAGGGATACACAGGAAAAGAAAGACAATCTTTGATATAACGGCATAATCTGCTTTTTTAAGGTATCTTTTCAACGAATTCAAAATGAATGAGACATTTGGTATACAAGGGTAACATGGATTTTGACATCTATGTTTTTGGTGTTCTGTAAACAGAAATTAAGCGAATTAGGTTAGGTTAGGTACGAACGTAACCTATTGACTTTTGACTGTTGGTTTGCTGACAACTCTGATCTGATCGGCGTCAGAGAGATGAAAACGTATTTATTTTAATATTTATCGTATGTCTCTGATTGTACTTGTGTAGTAAAGAAACTTGTCATGTAATTTTAAGTGACATCCATTTCGGCAGCATGCTCCATTGACTCCAATGTAAATATGGTGCAGCAGTGCTGATACTAAATAATCATCGGTTTTCTATATTACAAAAATATTTTAGTTATGCCCTGCAATCACGGTATACATGCTATTAATATCTTTGAAATTTAGTAGCATAGATTAAAGAATTTTAATTAGTAGTTCAACATAAAATATAAAAATTCCTAGTTCGTAGGACAATTCTCAGAATTTCAACGTTATAAAATCATAGTCAAACGGGGAGTTCTAGACTTATGCTCTTCTTGCGTGCACACGGGTTCTACTGAAACGTACAACGTACATGCTATCTCAAAATGTGCAAACGTGGAACACGTACCACTTACAGACACAGACAACACAGCCCATACTCCTTTTCAAGAAAATTGGTATACAACTATCATCAATTTCATTTAAGTAAATAAAGATGTTCTGCTCTCTCAAACTCAAACTCATCAACTACCAAATGAGAAAAAATTTATCTCAGTGATAATTACAACAGCCAAGCCCAGCACGGTTGGACAATACAGGGAAACAGCTTTTCATCCAAGCCACACACATCTTGTAAGGATTCTTTTCAAATCCCTTCACCACTTAACTTGTATCTATCTTTGGCTCGTTTAATTATAAAGCCTCTTCACGACATGTCTCTTGTTAGAAGAAAAACAGGAAACCCAGCCGTGCTGTAACAGCAGAAAGATGTGAGATGGTGTTTCAAATTGAGTTTCGTTTCATCAACCAATGAAAATCGCCAACACTACTGCCCAATATAATTCTAACCTGACAATCCACCCTCCTCAATTTTCAATCACTCTCAATTTTAATTGAAAAAATTTCCCAATTCATTTTTTTCTCTCGTCACGTCTGTTATTTTGGGAGTTAGATCGATTTACCGGATGGCAATCAGCCGTTATCAGGATTTAGGAAAGATCCATTTATTTTATCGAAATGGTGATGTTTTCAGGTTCATTGAGTAAAGTAGGACTTCTTAAAATTATTACCTATTTGTCTAATACTGCAATGCTCCAAGGGGGAATAAAATTGACTTACCGAAAATTGGAACAGGGATGAATGATCCAGTGCCCAACATTTTTCTGTCGTATCCGTTCTTTCATAAGAGCCTTTTTTGAGCCAAATAATTTCATAGCAAGCCGGTTATCAGTCGGTTGGAAAAGCGCTTGCAGTTGGTTCCGAATAAACGAGGGCTTCGAGTCCCCAACTGTGGACACGTTAGCCCCCGACTTATCCAGGTTCGTCATGCTTGGGGTCAACGGCTCCTCCTTGGGTGTCCCATAAAGGCTTCCATCATCTCCCGAAAAATGCACTTTGGAACCACTGAAGTCTGCGGGACCACCGGACCTATTTAAAACCCAAAAACACATTTTAAATGATTATTTCTTGTTTCTCTTTAAACTTTTCCAAAACATCCTAAAAAGCAAAAAAATATCTAGCAACTCTCTCCACCCAACCATGTATATTTCACCACTCCAGTTTTTGCTACAGTAAACAAAAACGAGATTAAACACAACACGACTCTTTGAAACAACATTTTATTTATTGGCCCATATTCTGGCAAATTACCCTTTCCTTAGTACTTCTCTATGATACCATATTGTTCGAAATAAATCGTTCTCGGATATTCTCTTCTTTTTTATTCCCTCCAAAAAATCGTAGCGCATATCATTTTCCACACAGAGAAAACGACTACATTGCATCCCAACCTACCCAAGTTTTCCTTCATCTTCCTCGCCACTTACTATAAAGGCTTCCGCAGTCTTCGTAGTCGTGCATGATAGCATGCTACCATATTGTTTATGATACTCATATTATTAAGCACACCCCGGAAAGACTAGCGTTTTTACAGCTCCACTACTACTACTTCTATGTATAATACAATGTATACACATTTTTACCACGTCACGCCAAACTGAAAACTGAAAGCCTATATACCAGTTTAACTGTAAAAAATAAAATGTAAATATATTACCACCCACCTATATTCTTCTTACATCTCTCCACGCTTATTTGCTTCCAGTGCTGTTGTGTCAGTTTGTATCGGCTATTTCAGCAAAACTTACATTTTTACAGGCTATATGATTTACAGGTGCACATGCTTGAGAATAATATGTAGTAAAGAAAATTTTGTTACACACCTACTGTTTAGGTGTGCATAACATTATTATTTTCAATACTTTCCTTGAATTAGAGTGCTAAAATTGTCCTTGTCAAAACGGACATAAAAACGTAAGCTCTCTCCTCGTCTTCCTTTCCCTTTTTATTACATTTTCCCTTTTCGAAAGAATCGTTTGGGTACTCATGTTCCTATAACAGGAAATAATAAGCTTATGTGTGATTCTTCTGGTGACCCAGTAAAGGTGAAACATTTTTATAAGTATGTTTTGTAGTAGGCGCAGAGAGTTTTTCTATTCTATTGTACTCCCGCCACGTATACATATTTTCCGCAAATGGCTTCCAGTGTGTCGCATGTCCAAAAGCTGCTTGTGATTCTAACCATCAGAAAATGTACCCAACCGTCTTGTTTTTTTGGCTGGAGTGTTATATACTACGGAATGGGACAATGCCATTCACCAATGTTCTTTCCTTTTGGGTGAGCTATTTTTTAAAAGATGAAATGAATAAAAAATTTATGGTCCCAAGTATTCCCCGAGGAGCAACTTTAAAGGCTATAAACCCACATTCAGGCTGTTCTCACACATTTTTTTAGAGTAGTAGGAGTAATAGCAGTATTCTTGTAGAGAACATGACTTTGTATAAAGTTTGTTGGTAGATGGACGGGAGAGATGAGATGTATGATAGATACACAGCTCTCGAGAAACTCGAACATAATATCTTAATGCGAACACACGCTTGTGCACACTCGAAACATAATAATTGCCAACGATGGAATAATATTAGAGAGCATACATCTTTATTACTAAATAATATGCCATGCAGGCATAAATGTGTGCGTATTTGTCAATTTTACTGGAAAAATATGAAAAACGTATAACATGTATTGAAGCGAGGTAATAATAAGAAGGAAAAATAAAAAAGAGAACATAATTCATGTATTTTTTCAACTTTCAAGGAGAGGCANTGTATTGAAGCGACGTAATAATAAGAAGGAAAAATAAAAAAGAATAGAGAACATAATTCATGTATTTTTTCAACTTTCAAGGAGAGGCATTAGGTAGGTACTACCATATTTGTTTGTGTGGTGGGTGATGTGTGGTAGGGAACAATTTTTTCAGTTTTTGTAACTTATTTCTGCTATTTTCTTCTTCTAGTAATAGGGGGTATTTAGGACAAAATGTCAAAAAATTTGGCGGCCAAAGAAAAATTAATGTATTTCGTGACCTTAGGAAATGAATCAGTCTACTTATCTTGTACAATATGCTCTCTTTGAGCTTTTTCTCCACGGTCGAGTCTCTTCCCCATCAAAAGAGAAAAAGGAGATAAGGTGACTTTTTACAGAGAAATAGAAAAAGAAACTATTTTTGTGATTTCAACTCTTTTTCGTGGTAAAGGCCAAACCAATCTCGAAATAATAGCCTTTGTAGTTAAGCATTTTTGCCCGGCATTTGAGGAAAAAGTGGAAGATTCTTTGCTTCATAAATCTTGCCTTTACCCAGTGCGCCGGTACGAAGACGAAAAAAAGCCGATCCCAACAACTTTGCTGAGAAACGAGATGGAAAGCAGAGAAAAAGCTGAAGATTGAAAGTTAAAAAGTAAAGCCTGCCGTGTATTCGAAGATGGTAAGCATCCGCTGTATATGTATGTGCCTACCGCGGTGTTATCATTTGGTATGCTGCGTACAACACCGTCAGTAACAGAGATTCTAAAAAGAAAACTTTTTTGTCGATTGTATTCTGCCAGAAATTCGCACACGTCTTCATTGTATAAAGTAAAAACTCTTGTCTGCTTGCCTTCCTCTGGTACTTTGGTAGCAGCCGTGTAGACATTTCACCTACAAACGAGAAAAGTAAAGAAGGAAACGAGCGAAACAATGATAGCGTAGCGCTGCTTTCTGACTGACAAATTTATTTACTTGCGTGATAAAAAAATACAAAAGTGGATTATGAAACCAAAAAGTTGCCCATTTATTTAAAAACAAACTCAGGGTAGCACGGTTGGTTCGATTCAAAAGAAACAGACGACAAAGTGCATAAATCCGTAAATCTACATTAAAAAAACACACAGAAAAGAATACACACACATACATACACCTACAAAAGCGAAAACAAAAAATTACCATAATTTCTCTAATAAAATTTAATCCCTGTTTAACGTCAGAGAAAAATGTATTGAGTTAAAATTCCACTCGGGTGTTTTTTACAAAATTTACGGTATGCATGTTTTTTGGTCGGCTATGTTTTTGCAAACAACAGTAGCCAACTTTTGAGTGTCCATACTTCAAGCTTCCTGTTAGACGCCCTGGAAAAAGGAAATGATTTATTGTGTTCTGTTCTGTAAAGAAGGAAGTTAAAAATACTATTTGAGCAGAGAGAGAAGTTGATACTATAGTTTACTGGGCTGGGCTTTTAGTGAGAGAACATTCCATTTGTGTATCTTAATTTTTATGCAGGATGTTTCTTCCAAATCACTTAATTCACCTTAATCAATATAGCGTTTACAAAGAGAAGCCGCACCGAGATACTAACCAGTCTAGTGACTAGCGGCGGAGAAAACATGGCTTCTTGGAACGGCTGATGGCTTTAAATACAAAACTTTTTCCTTCAGTTATGAGTAAAACCCAAAGTTTGGGAGATAACACGGAAATAGTTTAAACGTTCAAAACGCGTAAAAGTTTTGTGATTCTTAACAAATCCTTCATTGCGCCACAGATTGGAGTAATGGGAAAGATTTCATTAGGCAGTCGGTTAAATTATCCTTGACTTGTTTCTTCACAGTGAATTTGGAATAATGATTTCACAGATTTTACTGTAGTTCGAAAGGTAGGCATACTCGATGTGTATCTAGATAGTACTATACGGTGTTTCCGTTGGTATCGATTCGCCCCTGTTGTACAGTTAATTTCAAGATCATAGGAAATTACATTCAGTCTTGCTGGTCCTCACGCTACATCATTGCTGACAGTGAGTTGTGGTTGTGATAAATGCAACGAGTTTCTATAACGGTTTATAAGCTATTACATTTTGTTTCCCACTTTTGAAAAAAAGATCAGGGGTCGATATTACCACCAATCTTCATGTCGTCGTTCTAGTTTCCTCATTAAATTCTATGTATTTTGCCATTTAAGCATGTTACTAAGAAACCCATGGGGGCCTGTTTCGCCATTTTCATATCCTCGTTTGGCATTCTTCGTTTAAAAAATCCCATATTTTTTAAAGTTGGGAAAATACATGCAGAATTTAATAAGGAAAAGAAATTTTATGGTGATATTTTTTCAACGATCTACTCAATTGCTGTGTTTTCGCTGTGGTGTACAATTACTGTAAACGGGTTTTGCTTATTTTTCCCAGCGTCCACAGTCATTATTTGATGGTTTCCTTAGGCATTTTCGTGTTTATTTATATTCTGTTTCTCAAAGGAGTTATTTCAATTTATTCTTTTTAATAGAACCATCCCGTTCCGATTAACGGTGAAAAGCTGTTGTGCCGTGTTTCCTCCAGAGCCGGGGGAGCAGGAGAGGGAAAATCCTATCCTGTTAATAAGTGCATTGCTCCCCATCCTGTAATGTTAAATTGTCGAATCTTGGGGGGGGGAGATAAATCCCCCTGTTCCACGGGCCATGGTTTCCTCACTAAACCTTAATATATCTTGAAAGAATCCATCTATCTCATTCCATCTCTTTCCGTTAAATGTTTTTGTGGCGTTGTAAAAGAAAATTCATAACATCTTTTACATCTTTCCCGTAATAAATAAATAACTCTGATGAAATATTTCTGCCAGAAACAAGATTTTTTCCCGATATTGCCTTCGACTTCGACTCGACTAACTAATTGAAATACAAATTGTGTGAGGTCATTAATTGAATATCTTTAAATACAAACCTTTCCGCCATATTCGGAACCTGCCTTCATCCAGTTCCATTGCAAGTGCACCGTGCACCTACCTACTACGGAAACCACTTTAGATGAAGTTCACCCCCGAAATAAAACGCAAACAAATGATTCTCTCATCGTAAACATTGTTCTACACCGTGAATTTTTGTAGCCTCTTAACACTCAACAATTTTTAAACTTTTCTACAGTTGGGAGTAGGGTAGACTCAAAATATAAATGGTGATTAGTGCCGAATGTTTGTCGTTTCATGTTTGCGAACAACTTTATAGTTTCTCGGCACACGTAAACTTTGTTTCGGCGTTACACCACACAAAGTTTGCATCCAGGTACATAAAACGGATGTTGCCGTGTACTTTAAATAGTTTCTTGTCGTTTTTAACCGCCAGTTTTTCTACAATGCAAATTAATTCTTTCTGCTTAAATATTTCAACCGTCTCGCTTTAAGCGTTTTCAATTTTTTTCTTCAAGCAATAGACCAAAATATTCAATGCAAAGCAATTTGCAATGACCTTCCATTTTGTATTTGTGAATGTCTGGTTTGTTTGGTGTCTTGTCGGGTGCGAATTAAGTAGAGCATTAAAATAACACCATACTTGAAGATCGACATCACGTATTAAATGGTTTGCAAAACAGTTGCCCGTTAGCTCACGAAACGAAATAGGCAAGGCTTCCATTTAACGTAAGTGCTATAACACGTCTGTACATTTTTTACTAAAATAGCTCATATTATTAAATACAGTTAGGCATTCACATCGAGGTACGTTTTAAAACAAACCAAACAACCAAAAAAGCCCCTAAGTAAAGTCAATAACAACCCATTAAAATTCGACTCAAGAGCTCCATGTGAATTGATATAAATCGGGTGCTGCGAAACGAAATGACAACACGTCCAAATTACAAAAACATTTTAAACATTTTACAGGCTACTATCTACTTTGTCGAAAGAAAAAAGTGAGGAATTCTACTACACTGACTTTTGGCAGCCAGAGATAGAGAGAGAGAGAGAGAGAGAGAGAGAGCGGAAGAGATGATTTTATATTCTATATCCGCTCGTGACGCCCACTATCTTTTCTATTATCACTCCCGAATAAGGATATAAATACCGATTTCCCTTCCTTCTTTCACATTTGTTACTGCAAACTCGCGTGAAATGTCCATTTTTCTTTGAGAATCTACATACAGACAAGAAAAAATGGAGTAAAGTGCAACTTTATCTGAAAAAGGGGAAAGGCACGTACACGGTATTATTGTGAAGATTGGGATGCAGCATATTTGCTGGGGGAAAATGAAACTTGCTACCAAGCAGGTATTGATCAGGTTCATATCTTTCACAACTCTGTTCGATTTATAATGGACGCGATGTTACTTATCATCCAATTTCCTTTCGTGCACATTATCTACCTACTTTCGTCCAAGTTTATCTCGCTGAACTCCCACACACACGATACTGACACTTATTACCTATTACGCTACTCACAAAAAACCTTACTGCGCATACTTTCCCACTCTTTGTGCACTGCTGCTGTAACAGAAAAAATACCGTGAGCGTAAAATAGTTGTCTGTATTTCATTAGAGCTACCGAGATACTGAGTCATACAATTCTCGACGGTTACTATACACAGATATGAGATAATATACTGCTTATCCTATAAGGGCATTTATCCATTATTATTATACCGTATTGCCAATACGGCTGTTACACACTTGACTTGCTTCGAATGAATAAATACAGCAAAAAATGTGTTTTTATCATTGCACCCTTAGTATTAACTTATTTGAACTCGGCATGCACACACATATACACTTATTGCCCCGCTCAACTCTACCTCTTCCTCCAGCAGTTTCCTCTTTTGGGGTATTAAAAAGGGACATAAAAAGGCATCTCCACATTCGCACTCAATATTGTTCTATGCCGGCAGCTCGACCTATTATATACGCAAACTACTATATAGAGGTCATATACATACGTACATCATGCTAGAGAGAATAAATCCTCATTTGATTTATCAACCATGCAAATCCCATTTGTCTTAATCGAATTCTCACGGTGAAAGGCAGTGAGAGAGAGAGAGAAAGCTATAATGTAACGTGTACATTGGAACTGAAATACAGCCAACTGCTAATGCTCTGCTCTTTTGCTGGTACTTCGTACTTCTCTTATCTGTGTATTCTACCTAACAATGGTATGTGCTGTTCCAAACGAATCCTCTCTTAGCAGTAGTTGCAGTATAATTCCCTTTTTCCTCGCGTTTCATTCCATGTTCATTCAAATCTGTCAGAGAGAGAGAGAGAGAGTTCAGTTCCTCCGAATTTGTGATCGACTCTCGCAGAGAAATCGAGCCAATCCCAGGCTCACCAGCAGGCAGGTCATGTTTTCACTCTCACCAGTTTTTCTGTCTAAAAAGAAGACTATTAAATAAAAAGTGAATCATATATGCACAATGACCTAATACTGAAGGGGTTTGTGTCTTGTGTACAATTGCTGTTGGATTCATCATCTTTGAATAACGAATGTATATTCAAGTGGCCCTAATATAGTAATAATATAGGACGACGCTCTCTCTGGAAAAAATTCTGCATATGCGTGAACATTTCCCATTTCTCTTCTTTTTCCTGACATTTACTTTTCTTTTTTTTATTCCTTGTCTACTCTGCTCAAGATGACGACGATGATGATGGTACTTCTGCTTCCTTCTTGAAAGACATGTTCTCTCTGGCACTAACGGAAGTAGGTGGAGAGTATAAGATCACATGGCGGGAAGATACTGATAAAAATGGGTCTCAAAACCAAGGCTGTATATTTGTATACACATTTTAGTGACTGAAGGTACATTGATAATTCCTGTAGAAATCGTTGTACTTTACTATTTCATCAAAGGGAAATGTAAGGTGTGCTACCTAGTTTTGTGTTTCTTTCTGTTTGAAAGTATTTTTATTGACAGTTGAATGGGGGAAAGCATATTCTGGTCTTTACATAAATAGAAAGAGAGCTGGCTAAGAAAATCTCGCGTCGAGTCTGCCAATAAAAAAGCGAAATGGAAGAGGATCATGTAATAATAATGATTGAGTGGCACACGATGATGTAGTGATGAGAGAGCAAAGATGTCAGCAATCTATAAAGAAGGCAAAGAAAAGTTTATCCTGCTAATATAACTACGAGTGGGGGATTGGAATTCTTTTCACTTTTCAAGAGAGAGGGATCAGAAAAAATGACAGGAACAAAATTAACACGCCGAGATGGGAAATGGAGACTAAGAAAGAAGTAATGAAAATGGAATTCTGAATCAATTTTACCTTCTTATATTTTTTAAACAAACCGCAATATCACTAATAATAGCGCAGGGTTTAAAATACACTAGAGAATTGAAATTTAACCAATTCTCATAACCTACCTTGCCTCCCGACTACAAAATAAACTGATACGGGTATTTAAGCACTGTCCTGTCTACTTTAAACTATTTTTCTAACTACGGTTAGCTGTGTTAATGTACCTCTAGAAGATGTTGCATTTTGGAGGACTTACGGTATACATTCATATTCCAATTCAACAAACTGAGCATTGCAAATATTGTTAAATATTGCAAAGTATTAAAAGTACCCACAGCTGGTGCTAAAAGAAGTATGAATGCTAAAAACGTGTCCTGTTTTCTATCCAACCTTTGCTGCTTTTCATGCTAACATCTAGATATGTGTTCAGCTGTTGTTAAATGGTACCTATTATTACGTAGCTGAAAAGCTTTTCAGCTAGTATTGATTTAGCCGTATTTGTCTGTCTGTC
>JAHZNB010005252.1:0-15114 GCA_027744295.1 Callyntrura guangdongensis
GTCTGAAAATCACTAGTGAGCGAGGTCTTGACCTGAGAAACCTGTATGCCAAGTTTGAAGTCAAACGGTCAAACCGTTTCAGAGTTATCGCATGGACGGACAGAAAAACAAACTAAATGCATAACTACGATTTCACTACGTTCATCTACGTAATAAAACCAAAATGACAATAATAGCTGTACACTTACGTGCGGAATCTACAATATTTCTCGCATTTTCCTTTCTTCTATGAAAACTAAACGGAAAAGTTTGATTTCCCTCTTACCATACAAAGAACTTAAAACACTTCTTTAATTTCAAATTTTTCGAAAATACAGAAGAACAAAAAAGCCTCACTGTCCCGGAAAATTGCTCCTTATATGTATTATTACTAGCTGGTAAGACCCGTTCTCGAACAGGAAAGTTTTGAGACAAACGTTCAGGGTCATTTCCTTTTGCTTATTGTCAGACCCTTGTAGAAGCATTTTGGACATATTGGAAAGAATATTATCATTGTACGTACTTGCATACTAGTACCCATAAGTACACGTAAGTATGCCTCTACATTTAATCCATGACATAACCTATAAGGTTTAACATAAAAGGCAGTGAACTACTACGCATGCGTGGAATGGAAACAATTGTCTTGAGAATCCATTGGGGGAAAAGATCTCCACACAATATTTACATATTATGTAAAGCAGGATATCTACGTAACGTAACTAATTATAACAATAATAATTTTATCGTAAACGAAAAAATAAACGGAACTAAGCGGTTTAGTAAACGATAAACGAAGTAAACGGCTACCCTACGCAGCATTGTCTGCGTGACCACAATAAGCAATAAACAACAACGCTAAAAAATCCATTTTTAGATTCGAGCGAGATGCACGCTTTACTCCTGCCCCAAGCTGCATATAGAAGAATAGCTCATCATAAGTCCCATGGTTACAGTAGCCACGGACTGGGCATTTCTTCATCTAGGAAAAGGAGAAGAGACCATCTCTCAGTATTGTTTTCATCATGAACTAGTGATAAATTGAAGTGATGAACAACATGATTCGAAACAAATACCTGGGTAACCCTACTAGGTCAAGGGATGAAATTTCTTCCCCAACCCTCGACTAAAACCTGTCTGCACAGGGTCTGCATGCGTTAACAAATTTGGTCGCTATCCGCCAAAAAATGACGATTTTTTTGCGTAAAAACTACTATTAAGGAATAAGAACGTATTTTTAGTAGGTGTATGAGACCTGCCCCAAATTTCAGCCCAACGTTTTTGTTTGTAAATATTAAAAATTTCATGACACATTTCATTTCATCTTCGGGACTAGTGTACAAAACGTAGTTCTTTCTTTGCCTGCACCATCCTGTGGTGGTGCATGCCCAACAGCTGGGTTTTCTGCTTGCTGCTGTGCTGGTAGTACTGTCTACTCTACGCATGCGCGGAATGTTAACACAGTACAACATAAACAAAACATACGTTTGACGCACAGCACAGCCATTCTCTAGTCGTCACAACTATACATGCTTAAATGCTAAAATTGCTTCATTTTATTGTAGTAATTACGTACAATAGTTAAGGTAAGTACGCTTAATTACTTTACGTAATCATTATAGTAAAATTAAGCAATTTTTAAATCGCTTACAAGAAAACAAGAACCCTGTTACTGAAATCGCAAATCAGTTTCAGCTTAGAGACTTCCGGTGCTTTATTTTAGCCTCGTGAAAGCTATTTCTGCTCGCTACTACTGCTAGTAGTAGTAAAATAGTTCACCGGAAGTTGCTATGCTGATGAAGTTAAAACAAAAAACGAGTAACACTCTTTTTAAAGGTTTTCAGCATCCTAGAACCCGGACTTGCGTAGCGTCGGGAGACAGGCCGCGCTCCCTTCGCTGAGTGAGGATCAGGAGAAGGAGGATCTGCAACCTAAGGATCACTCGCGGAGGCAGCCAGTTCCCTTAGGTTGACTTCTCACAGCATGCCACAACTGAGTTCCTTCTCGGAACGTGTCGGGTTTTATTTCCAAAATGTTAGGTGTATGTTTTGTGTGTTTGCATGATGATGATATATGAATGGTTGTATGCATGAAGAAGTGCAAACAATGGAATAAATTGGAAGAAATGGAATGGTATATACGTTATATATATATATGGAAAGTAGTATATACATATACATATGTATAAAGTATAAAATAGCTACAATTATCAAATGATTAGCAAGTCCTCAAAAACCAAATGATGCCATTATAAATAAATTGTAGATACGTGGTTATAGTGGAAATAAGCAAAGTTTATTAGCCAAGCTTTCGAATGCAACGGCAAGTCTTCATCAGGGCATACTATCGAAAAGAGAGACGAGAAACAACATATAATATATTAGTGAACAAGTACCATTCGAATGTTTACGGGACCCGAATTTTTTATTCTAATAGTTTCCAGTACCGTCCACATTATATATGTGGACAATTAATTTTCTACCACTGTCTTATTTCCATTAGTCACTGGACGGTGCATCTTTGTGCAAACGTTTGAACAACTGCGTTGAAATTTTAAAGTTTAAATCTCTACTTTGCAATGGAAGCCATTGACAAAATTTTCTGGAAAATCACCAACGAATCCAAATGTGACTCGGAACGGTTATGACCAATGTTAAACTGATGGTACCATTTGATTCTAAATCGAATTTAAAAGCAGGACCGATGATGCAATTTTAATTGAAGTAAAAATCTCGATTTTGGTATTAAAGCTATGAATATCATTAAATGTTGACAGTTTTAACATTTCATTTAGATGTGTTTTTATAATGTGGGTGTGTGTGAGCTGCCTAAACCCCTAGTCTGTGGCTACTGTACAATCCCAGTCTCCTAATATCTGGCTTAATATACTTATAATATAATTTAGTCTAATATCTCGTAGTCGCCGCTTCGTACTACTCCAATTCGAAATATTTTATTTGTTTGGCCTATTTCCAATAGCCCAGCACCTGTGGTCAGTAAGCACGAAGCGACGACTCGAAGATAATTAACTTTTAGGTTAACAGGGCAATTAAGTCTATAATTAACTTCTTCAAAAAAAATTCTTCTAATTGTATCTGCTACTTTGTTATATCGTTTTTGTAAATACAACTCAAACTTAATATTGTACACTTTGACCTATAGAAATTAATTGATCGCTAATTGTCAAAAGCAAGTAACTTTTAAACAGGGAAAACTCTTGTAGTTTAAGGATTTATGTGGAGAAAAAAGACGTCAAGCATTGCATTCTGCTTTAAACTTTAGGTAGTACTTATGCGGTAACTTAAAAATAAAATAATCCGGTACCCCCATTTCCATTCTCATGGGATTGAAATGTTAGCTAAGTAATTAAGACTTTTTGGACAAAACGGACCCTACTGGGTCAATGGATTTTAAAAAATTCTCAAAACCTTGACATAAACCTTCCCTGGGAGCGTCTGCATAAGTAAGGCAAATTTGGACACAATCGGTTCTGTAGTTTTGAAGTTATAAGGGAACAGACAAACAGAAATTGAGTTTTATATATATACGTATATATAGATATGCAATCTTTAAAAAATACACGTTCTTTAAATACATGTTTTCTTTCTGTTTTCAAAAGAAACAAATTATGCAAATAATATACTTTCCAAGAAACAGACCGTTCAATTTTCCATTTATTACCTAAAAGTAGAAACCAACTTAGGTTTCCGTAAAAGTATTGGAAGCGGCGCTTTTTATGAATCTGCATGTATGCTTCAAATTATGTATATTGTATTGCGTTGCACACCTAGGGTCTTGTCTAACAAAAACAAACACCGTTCGGTCGGTATCAATGACTGACTCTTCATTTTTCTCTGACATTGCATTTCCTCTGTTCGGATAAATAATCAAAATAAAAATCTCAACGGTCTCAAGTCTGGCATGAGAACCACATCATCTTCACTGCTGCCTTACTTCTCAACCGATGAGACTCCTTACGTAGTTTGGCAAAATGGCCAGCAACTTGGGTTAAGTGTAAACACTACAGTTATATAACAGTCAAGCAGCCTCTCAACTCCCGTCATTTGTAAATTTTTAAAGTTTATACGGAAAATATCGTTGCAGTATTTGTACGTACGTGCATATGTGTTTATTTTTTCAATATAATATATGCCACGTCCTATACTAGATTATTCCAAATCCCTTCAAAATGATCTATTAACTGATTCGTTCCTAAGTACAAAATACTTTACCTACTCAATGTTGTAATAAATAAATCAGTGCTATTCGGTAGGAAGAACCTGCTACACAAAAATAAAAATAATAAAACACAAAATACTTCATACATCCCGCCAAAAAATTTCCTTCGTCTATGTCAAGGTAACCTTTGACAAACACACCATTGCATCCGGGCTATCCATCTCAACTTGAATTCATAAACTTTCAAGATTTCCCGACTCATCCATAATTTTCTTTCTCTAATCAAGGTAGATAAATAGTATGTCACATCTATCTACTTTGTTAAAATTGATGATCACCGTGCAGAAAATGAAAGGATTTTGTTTCTAGCGTATATCCAGTCACTTTGCTTTATATTTTTTCATATACCACCAAAATGCGTGTATATTTCTTATGCGTATTTCACGTTTCTGATTTTTGTACATAACACATTGCTGGAACATCTTATGGTAAAATAGAGCGACGAAAGTGGGAAGGAGGGATAGGGGAGAAAAAGTTACGTGAGGATTGTTACAATGTTTTATATATTGTTAGGTATACTACGGTAGTGGTGGTCATATAATAAAAATTCAAACGCCATCGAGTACACCCACGTAGTTGGGAGAAAATCTCATAAATTCCCAGCAACCTCTGGTGTGCCGTTCATTCTTCGTATCAACATCAAGGTGGCCCGACATTTCCAAAAGCTTTCTTCCAAAACTCTTTGGACTCTCAGGACTCTCAGGACACATCTCCTCAAGAAGACAAACAGCAGCCTGTTGGTGGTAGTGCGCACTCATCTACATCGTCTATAACGATAATACCTATCTACTGCGCCCAGTTTGCAGCACAAAGAGAAACTGAAAGAGAGGTGAAAAGAAGCGTTCTTAGTCAAAAACTTACCCGTCTCAAGTTGCCCCAAAGAAGACAACGAAACAAGAAAGAGAAAAAACCTTATTAAATCAAACAAAATTGCTTACCGTCAACTCATCTCTTACAACAAGCAACCCCCAATCATCTACACACTCACAAGTCAATCCCTATAACAAGCAAAACTTTTCCAAGAAAAGAGAAACCAATATTCAATTTCAAGTCTCCAAAAAAAGTAAACTTGCTTCTCATTACCGACTTAAGTTTCAACTCATCACAACGTCAAGTCTATTCCTCACAACAGGATCAATTTGATTAAGGTAAAAAAGCCAAATTTTATAATTACTTGTTTAAAAAATAAGTAGAAAGGCTTATACGTAGTATAGTATTACTTAGTTAGAATACAAGCATTTGTAGTTACATATATACCTAAGTATTTCCTCGTGTATCTACCTACATCTCGATTATCCGGCACTAAACTTTTCACCTGAATAATTTTCCCTTTCACTGCATTCATACATCTTTTAAAAAGAGCTCCATTAATAGGATTTTTTTCCAATTGAAAACTTAAAAATGTACGCAAGTTATGTGGGTATTGAATGAAAGGATCATCCAAGAGAAAGTCACTGAATTCATCATATTTTAAAACTTCCATATATAGAGCCAGCGAGACTATCACTTTCACTTTCCTGCCTCCATGTTTAATCTCCCTTTTTGTAAGATGTGAACAGAAAAAGGAAGGCAGGAAACTTTGTTTTATGTTTACAAGCAGTCTACACGCTACGCTGCATCATGTCAGTAGGTATGTATATAGCTTTCTGATGATGTTGAAGATGTTCCGGGGCGACTTGAGATCCCCCTGAAAGTTAGTGTAAAATAGGCACAATGCATACATGGAACGTGTTCACTTATTTAATCCCATCGAAACTGGTCGAACGAAACTCATGCACATTAAAAACACTTACAATTATTATGCCTATTATCGTTGTAACAAACAGTGGACATATTTTACGCATTGTAAAAGATATCTATAGTTTACGCGTTTGCAATGTACATAGAGAATCGTTCAAGGCGATACTTAAAAGTTGTGAGGGTAAAGCTCAACTTAAGCCTTCTGTCCTCCCAAAACTGGATTTGTGTTTCGTTTTTTTCCCAGCACGCTTTTATCATTTATTTTGCACGGATGCGCGTCTATGTTTTGATTGAAAAACTTGCATAATGTGTACATAGTGTAGTTGGGGTATTCTTCTACATTGATTGATTGATTGAGTTACGTGCTGAAAATTTTCAACACAAACTGATCTTCCATTTTCAGCGACAAAGATGACAACGATTCTTATATAGATGTTATACTGTATACAACCCGGGTCAATTTGTAAATAAGATATATATGGACTTTATACTACTCGCTCGCTACAATAGATGCTACTCTGCAATTAAATAGTTCAGATAATGACATACTTTACATCAACATCAGAATATTCGCTACACAATGTAGTGCTTCAAATATCAACACGGCGTTTCATTAAAGTATTGGCACTCTACTTTTTTATACTCTTCTTCTTAAACTAAACTGCACAGTACTGTAAATGCAAGATAGCTTTGGTCTAGTTTTCAAGCTCTGCTTAAACTTTAACTGCTTAAACCTTATACCTATTTTTAAAACTTACATCGTTAGCAAGAACTTTACTTCTCTCCGCTATCGTACATAATATACGTAACAATAAAATCTACAATATATTGTTGAAAGGTAAGGTAAACTCACTCTCAATTACTTGATACGCCAGATGGTTGAAAAGTAATAACCTGCAATTGTCGTTACAATGACAATCCATTAGAAACGTTTTCTCACATAAACATTTTAAACAATTCATACACAATATAAAAATATATAATGAATGATGACACAAACAAAAAATACTATCAGATTTTTTAATGTCTTCATATTTTTTGTGAATCTGTAAAGTCATGGGCCCACGACAATGCTTTAATATTTAACATGGAGCATTTACAAACTCATTACGGAACGTCATTTGCTTAACATGTAAACCTGTAACTTTATGTTACACCGTCGTACTCAAAAACTACCGTCGATTTTATTGAAAATCGGTAGCTAGGTAGTTTAAAATATTCTCTATTATATAGCCAAAGGGTTTAAGACAAAAATAATTTTAAAGGCCTTAAATTGATTAATTGATATTTCAAACAAAAATGCAAACAAAAACATGTTTTTGTTTGAAATATCAATTTAAGGCCTTTAAAATTATTTTTGTGTAAAACCCTTTGGCCATATGATAGAGAATATCTTTAACTACCTAGCTACCGATTTTCAATAAAATTAAACGTGTAGTTTTAGAGTAGGACGGAGTAACGTAAAGTTACGGTTTACGGTTCTGTACATGTTAAGCAAATGATGACGTTCCATGATGAGATTGTGAACCGGTCCCACTTCATGGCACTCACTTAATGAACAGTTAAATTTGCTGCATTTTGAGTAAAACGTCGTTTAGTTTNAGTTAAATTTGCTGCATTTTGAGTAAAACGTCGTTTAGTTTTTAATTAATTATTTTTGTAGAAGTCTTGCATTTTTGTCATCTCATATTATATGCATTGTTACTCACATCACAACTGCATCAGATTCCTTGAATTTCGCCGGATCGTTTGGTCGATGGAAAGTATAATATTTTATGTGCCGTCTACAGGCTAGATACAGATATTATGATAGCAAGAGTTTTTCGTTTATCTCTGTCGTAGGAAGGTTGGAAACAAAAAATATTTTCCCCTTAAACTGCGTCACCCGCGTCGCATCTTAATTGACACATTAGCCGTCGGCGATTTATTAAACAAATGTGCAAGTTTTCCCTAACTAATTGGAGAAAACGAAACAAGCCTCATAGTAGGTCTCAGGTTTTGCTAGCACTAACAAGTCTCACAACAGTAATTACTTGAAATATAAACTGAAAGTATTTTGTTTTTACGCAACCCACGTAAAATCATGATAGGAAACCTGATAACACTCTAGCACTCTGGAGTGTACCTACATATTTATTATTATAAACGTAAACAACCGAAGTTTTTCCTAAGATCAATGCTGTTTAAGCTTTATGCGTTGAAACATACGTAAAATTTAAGAGAAACCAGTCAAAATATTTTAGTAGGAGAGGACGGTCAGTCAAACAGACTTAAATCCTTTCCAGGTAGAGCTTAGTAAAACTACTCCTCATTTCGTTCGGGAAAGAGCGGAAAGTTTCCCCAGGTGTAAAAAGTAAAATGCTACGACAGAATTTGTCCTCCAGAAGAGCCAATCATTACGCTGTTGTCCGGCAGGACACTGTTGATTTGTTCTCGTAAAACCTTTTGTGGATTTCCAAAAACATTCTTTAATTCCTGACTGGTGAAACCTATAGATGATAAATTATCTGTATATGTATATATATATGATACTGTTAAAATGTAGATTTTCATTTATCGTTTTTGTAGTCAGGCCGCGGCGAGACCACTTCCTCTGGTTTTGCATGACAGAGGGAGAGGGTGACTGTTCAAAGGCAAGCTAGATAATTACACTTTCCCAGCACTCGCATCGCACTATCCCTTGTGGTACGCACAATTTCCGTCACATTATGTCTTCATTTTCGTTTACTAAACTCTTTGCGGCGTGATGGAGCATAAAGTGACCAACTAATAAATAAGCTAGGTACTTGTGAAGGCAAACAGGTAGCGCTCCATAAAGCTTCAGATATGTTGTAGGCCTTAAAAGTGTCATATATTGTACATCCATATTTACCCTAACAAAAGCAAGTCGATTGCCGAAAAACTCGTGTGAAACGAATAAAAATAGTAGCAGAGTTGTGAGAGAAACAAGATTGAATATTGAGGCCAACCCGCGGTTTTTATATTACAAGACCAAGACCACGGTTTTTAGACCGCGGTTTTTATATTACAAGACTAAGACCGCAGTTAGTAATTAATGGTTTTTATTGGTTAAAACCCATAAACGTCCTTTATATGTATTACGTGTGCGTGGATATAAGCTGAATGGTTTCTATATAGCCATATATGCTACTTTGTTTTTGACCATATGAGCCATCTAAAGCCATGGCTCACCTGGACAATTTAAAAACCTTTATTAACCATTCATTTCAGGTAAATAGGTTTTTAGTTGCGTATTTTTACCCATCGATTTATATAAAAAATATTCATACAATACGTTAAAGATTTGTTAGGTAAGCATTTCTACATTACTCAATAAGATTAAGCTTCTCATGATAAACGAAATGACATTGCTTTGTTACTTTAAATATGTATTTAAGAAGAAGGATAGTAGTATTTTTAAAATTAGGTTGTCAAAAGAATTAAAAGTAAAGGATTAAATCGTATAGTTCCGACGCTTAACAAAGAAATTTATAAGGCATCAGTAAAATGGAATTGTATTCAAATTGGAGTCTGTACTGTAAAAAAATTTAATGTACTGGTTAGTAGTGTTCAACTAGATACACAAAAACTATTTATGATATTTTTATTACCAATTTTTATTACTTAAAGATGGGAAAATATTGTTTTTGTAATATAATTGCAAACGATGCTTTCTTATTGGTTATTATGGCTTGTTATTATGAACTAGCTGGTAAGACCCGTTCTCGAATAGGAGAATGTTGCAAATAAAAGAACAGATTTATTTTATGTAGAATAGCCACTTCCTAATATTATTCACTTGAATATATTTCCATTGATACGTTAGAAAAGATGACCTTATCGGGTATGAATATAATCATTTTAGGTCGAGTATTTGAATAACCTATTTTTTATGACCCTCAAACCCCTGTACCGAATTTCAATCGAATCTGTTAACAAATGAAGGTTTTTGTACGTTAAACTAAAATTTCCCTTCACTTAATTATTCACACTAAAACATTCAGTTTGGCACCTCCCCTTGGCTTACCTATTTTTCGTGGCACCGAAACCACTGTTCCAAATTTGAAATTTCCGTGGGAATATGAAGTGACCCGTGGCCCTATCGGGTCCAAAAATGCTCAAAGCACTTCACTTTGTTTAACGTTTGTTTTGGTGGGTTCAGAATCAGAGCGTCTGTACCAGAATATCCATGGGATTCATATGTTTTTAGAAGTGACCCTATCGGGTCTTAAATTGATCATTTTCGGTATAGATTTTAGCTATCATATTCATTTAGATTTAGATCATAGATTTAGACATCCAAACCACTGTACCAAATTTCATTGTACATGTACATTTTTCAAATTTCATTTATAAGAAATGATGTTTTTGGTACGTTAAAACTAAAATATCAATGGGAATTAGGGGTAACCAATCGGGTCTGAAAATGGAGATCCACAATCCACACTATTGTATAGTTTGTGAGTGTGGAACCTCTATGAATTTTCAGCCAAATAGTTTTTTAAAAATGAAGATTTTTATACGTTAAATTTATAATTTCCAAATGAATAAGACGTGTTAAGATCCTATTGTATATTGAGTTTTTTGTTTTAGACCCAATTTGATCTAAAACTTACCATTTTGGTTCGAGTCTTTGGCTAACTTATTCTTCATTGCACTTAAATCATAGTACCAAATTTCAACCGAATCAGTTAAGAAATGAAGGTTTTTGTACTTTAAGACTGAAAACTCCAAAGCGACCCATAGGTTCACGGGATTGTAATTTTTCCTCGAACCAAACCTTGACTAAAACCTTTCCAGGCAGCGTCTGCATGAGTATACCAAATTTGGTCTCAATCGGATAAAAAGTGAAGTTTTTTGTACGTTAAAACTAAAAATTTCCTTTGGTATAAGAAATGACCCTATTAGGAATGAAAATAGTTACTTTAGACCCACACTTTAGCTAGCGTACTTTTTGTCAGACCCAAACCCCTGTGACAAGTTTGAAATGAAGGTTTTTGTTACAATTAAAAATTCCTTTAGAATTAATTTAGCCATTAAGACATTTTCGACAAAAGTGACCCTACTGGGTCAAGGGATTGAACTATTCTCCCCGTAATTTGACTAAACTTTCCAGGGAGCGTCTTCAGGACTTGATTTATGGAATTATTATTTGCCATTTGGCTTTTATCTTGTTACTAGCTGATAGGACCCGTTTTCAAACAAAATTTTTGAGACAAACATTAGGACCATTTCAGACCCTATCGGGTCTGAAATGGTCTTTTTAGCAGTTTCATTTTGCTAACATAGTTTTTGTGGTTTCGGAACTCATGAATCAATCTCAGTCGAATTGATTAAAAAATGAATATATTTTTTAGTTAAATATTCCTCGTGAATAAGACGTGACCCTGTAGGGTCCAAAAATCAAAATGACCCTA
This sequence comes from Callyntrura guangdongensis, assembly GCA_027744295.1. Lineage (NCBI taxonomy): Eukaryota > Metazoa > Arthropoda > Collembola > Entomobryomorpha > Paronellidae > Callyntrura > Callyntrura guangdongensis. Next base: position 11,376 of record JAHZNB010005252.1, read on the forward strand.
TCGGGGCTGAACATGGCCACTTTGTACCCTCACTTTGGCTATCGTATGTTTTATTGAAGTATAACCACTGTAAACAATTTCAGCCAAATCGGTTGAGAAATGAAGATTTTTGTTCGAAAAAATACCTGGGTTACCCTCCTGAGTCAAGCGAATGAATTTTTCCCCCAAACCTCGACTAAAACCTGACCAGACAGGGTCTGCATGAGTGTACCAAATTTGGTCGCAATCGGGTATGAAACGAAGATTTTATTGCGAAAAAATAACAACTATTTTTTGTGGAATAAGAATTGACCCTATTGGGTCTAAAAATGTTGACTCATGACCCACACTTTGGCTACCGTATTTTGTGTATGTGTAGGACATATGCACCAAATTTCAGCCAAATCGGTTAAGAAATGAAGATTTTTGTTTGTAAAAATTCCTTGAGAATGAGATGTTAGCTTAGTCATTTGTCAAGACTTTAGTCAAGACTTTTTTGACAAAAGTGGCCCTATTGGGTCAAGGGAAGAAAAAAATTCCCAAACCTTGACATAAACCTTCCCAGGGAGTCTCTCAATGGGTATGCCAAATTTGGTCGCAATCGGTTCAGTAGTTTGAAGTTTATAGGGGAACACACAGACAGACAGACACACAAACAGAAATTGAGTTTTATATATATAGAAGATGTTATTGAGAACAATTATATATCAAATTATGTATGACTGCCAAATTTTAACAAGTAAATAAATTCGAATCTCTGAATCTGAAGGATGGCTGTACAGACTGAAACTACAACCCCATAATGCGTTCTCTAATAACGTAACTAAAGGAAAGCTGAAAATGTTGTTGACAGATTCCAATTATTTCGGTCGCGTGGGTGGTTAGAGAAACATGATAAGAGGACAAGATACCACTGATCTGATTATTTTAGAGATACATGACATACAAAACAATATTTTGTTTTTTTCAGCAGAGCTCAAAGGAACAAAAAGAAGTATTCATAAAGAGACATACTAATAAAAGATCCTGCATCTTTGGCAAGCAATCTGTAATAAAAAAGGACAGCAAACAGAAGCCCCACGTCACTTGAAAAACTACCCCAGGAACAGGATGGTATCTACAGGAGTTTCGACACTCTTTTTGTGCGTTATTCTCGCACTCCCTGGCAGTAAACCTGTCCAGGCTTCTACTAACCTGGAGTCTAACGATTTGACCGGAAAAGTGGATGAAAGGGTAAGTTTGCTTTTATCTCGTTTATCTCTTTACATCTCTCGTCGTCTGTGGTTTAATCCAGCATTCATCTAAGTTAGGCCAGTATACACATCAAATTTACCATTGTGAATAAAACGCAATTGTAGATACAATGTAAGTATGCCACACGACACTCACTACCCCTATTTTCCCTTCATATTCAACCAGGATAAATGGATAATGCAGATTTACGAGCAATCTCTCCGCTACAACTAAAATATATATTATGTGATTCGTAATTCCCTGAATAACAATCGTAAAATGCTGATTCTATTCCATGTCTTTTGCTAACTCAATTTAGTGCTCACGCTTCTACATCAAAATAATTACATATTGCTTTTGGTAGAAAACTTCCGCTGTTTGTTGGTCCACGAAAGTGCCAACAAGTCATAACATATTTCCTTCGATTTGTACAGAAAACCAGAAAATAAATGAAATTTAACCAACTCGATTTGTAAGTAGAAAAATAGTAAATTGTTCCTTCGTGAAATATACTGATGCTCGATGCGCCTACCCGCAACCATCCTTGCGGGGAGAAAACAGGGAGAAAACTAATGCGCACTTATGACTTAAAAGGATTTAGAAATTCACTCAAAACTTTGTTTCCAACTGTTGTAAAATTGAAATGTACGTCAAGTTGTGAACCGTGTTAATAAGTACAATTATAGTAATAAACACGTTACCGCTACTATGTGCATGTATGAGAAGGTAGCTTTCACGATTATTCAATTACTTGCTTAGAGCTTATGGTTAGTAATTAGATCACGCAGAGAACGAAGCGACACAAGTAGCTCAACACAAACGAGTTAAGGCTCACCCTCGTCTAAAATCCATGATCATCTTTTATTACATCAAATTTGGAACAGTAGTTGAAGCTCTGGTTGTCATAAACAGGAAAGAAGTCAGTCAGTACATACAATAAATGCTTATGTGGACATATTTGTGTACTTATATATTGGAGTAAATTGATCTAACTGTCCGTTAGATAGAGAGTTAATATTTATTATTTAGTGAAATCCTTTCACGTTTTGGTTTAGACATTTTAACTTTTTACTGTCCATGTAATCATCGGCACAAACGAATCAGGGAAACTTTCTCTCGACTGTATGGCAGAGATGTAGAATATTTTGTGACAAATGGAAAGGGTGCGACAGTATGAGCGTGGACCATACGTCCTAAAGAATGAAAGGAAATTACTTGAGTTTTCCCAACGGAAATGTCCAAGGTGATAATGGCGTAAACAAATTTTATTTATGATTGACGCAGTTTGTGAGACACATTCAACAGAATATAATAAACGCTGATATTGTAGGCGCTAGGGACTAAGGTACCTTGATTGTATCAAATTATATTTTGAACGTGGGCTGTCTTTCGGCCACACAACAACGTAGTTGTACTTGTATATGTGTGTGGTATCGATATACATATTATTTATATAGTTTTCGTTATTCCATTCTACAATGGGGTCATTTTGCGACGCAAAAAGCAAAACAATTTAATACTCATCAACGGAAATTGAGCATAAAATTTGAGAGTATACAAACAGAAACATATAGCGGTCCTCTTCAAATAATCCCCTCCAACTTGGATCCAAACACGACGAAATCCTACGCAAATCAGGAGTTCTACGACGCAATAATCTAATGAATGTGTTGTGTGTGTCCAGGCATCTTTCTCCTTGAATGCGGTGTTTTGTTATCTGAAATTTAGTAGTTGAATTTATGAAATGTTTCTGTCCGAGTGAGTCATTGAAATGAAGGTGAATAATGAATACATCATGATGACAAACAACGTTTCAATGTAGCGTAATAAGTGACCCAATGGTCAAACGCGGGCGAGCAGACGTGGATTATGTGGACGGCGGATGTGTGTAGGCACTCCAATTTTCTTCATGACTTCGTTATAAGTTTTCTCACTTTTGCGCAACTACATCTTTCATCTTTCCTACGTTATTTGTTGTTTTGAATGTTAAAAATTGTGTCCTTCATTCGTCCGCATAGTATAGTGAAAATCAGCTCAAGAGATTTCCACTTTAAAATGTGTATGGTCACACAGCCATAACTCATAACAGCGCACATAACAATCTCTCTCTAATGACACTCCATAGAATTCTATTAAAAAAGGTTCAATTTCATCCACTCGCATGTCCTGCTTTAAGAAATAATGGAACGTAAACGTGCCTGTGTGAATATGCCTCCCACACTTCATTTGCCATATCAAAATCAAATCCTTCCAGCGAATATTTTTCAGCGAAAAAACTAACGACGACAGGAAGGTGTGTAAGTATTAAAATGAGTGCGTGCGTTTAGGGGAAAACTTTGAGATCTCTTTAAGCTCCTGTGCGTGTACTAGCATTCTTCCTGTTCTTACGCATCTTGAATTCCTTACGCATACAAGAAATTCCAATTATTACGTAGATGAACGTAGTGAAATCGTAGTTATGCATTTAGTTTGTTTGTCTGTCCGTCCGTCTGTCTGTCTGTCTGTCTGTCTGTCTGTCCATGCGATA
>JAHZNB010005253.1:0-11710 GCA_027744295.1 Callyntrura guangdongensis
AAGAAAAATCTTGGGGACGTGTAACGTTTATATACGCGGAGCCGAGGGGATTTCCTTACAAGAAAATGACAAAGTATGTGTATTTTTTACCGTACAGTACACAAGAGGACACAGAGAAACGCATAAATGCAAATAATATTGTGTCACCAGACCAAATACTAAACCGAGAAAATAAACGGTCTCAATTCCTTATATTTTTCCTTTTTCGTCGCTCCCCCTCTTTTGCTTCTCTCCTTCTCCCCATCTTATGAAACAGAATGAAACAAGCAGTAATAAAGAGAAATGATGATGACGCCAACGCTGCCGCTGCTGCAGTGGGCTATATACTATATACACTCTGGGAAAGGACGTACGCAGAGGGAGCACTTTTTTATTTTGTCCGTATTATTACATGCGGTTATTTTTTCAACATGGGGGAAAGTCCCCAACGAAAAAAGGAATGAATGGGTACATCCGGAAATATTACTATATACGCACAGCACTATATAGCAGCTGTAGTGTAGTAAGTAACTATGCATATGGGTTTTTAAAAGGTATTCTCCGTTTTCTTTCGTTAGTTTAGTTGGGGTCGTTTTTTATATTTTTTTCTTCACTTCTAGATTTCTCTGTCTTTTTCTCTCTCCTTCTCCCTTGCCTATGGTCTCTTGAGACATTTTTTTTCAGTCTCTTGTTTGGGCAAGGAATTTTTATGAAAATGAGGAAAAAATAACTGTCACCCATTTTACGACAATTTATGTCTACTATACGAAAAAAATGTTATAGCTAAAGGCTAACAAAAGTAGCTACGGTCTCTGTCCCCAAAGAGGGAAGTAGACCTTTTTGTGACAAAAAAGAGAGAAAATTTCCATAATATTATAATATTATTATTTTTATCATCATTATTATTTAGTTGAAGTATTGCGTCTTAAAATATTATTACGCCTATTACCGCCGCGCACGTTACTCCTTTTTTCCACATTTTATTCTCCTTCCAAAAAGCGGGGGGAGTGTTTGAACGCGCGGTGGTGGGTGACTATGGCCTATACCAAAGTATTGTACCCCGTACCACGTCGACCTCAGCATTAAAAATAAATGTGCCTGTTATAATACTACTACAATTTATAGAAAAACGTTACAAAATATCAATATAGTTTTACGATCACCCAAAGAAATACTTTCTTTCCCTTACGCTTCCCTCTGTATTTAATCTGAAATAATCATAATAAAACTGATGGAGACGATAATAGCCTTTTTTCAAGTTAGGCAGAGAGAATACCCCGACATCATGCTGTACCCACCGAAGAAGAAAGAGACTCTGGGGCAGGTCATCATCATTATACCGCAACCACACAGAGCCGTATATATAGGCAATAAGTATTATTTTGCTCCAGATTTTTATGAGCTACATATCATTGAGAAAGAAAAAATCCGAAAAATACCGTAATGCTATTATTTGATGATGGACTAAAAAGAGAACACTTGTATCTCTGTACCCATTTTTCATCGAAACTCTAGGTCCGTATAAATTGTGGGGTGATACAATTATTGTTTGAAACTGATGATAGAGGAATTATATAGGTTCCTACATGAAAATGAAAAATATTTTACCGACACGAGAAAGAATAGAACCTGCCACACACCAAAATCAAAGTAAAACCACGCGGAAAGAGACATATGCAGACACCCACAGACATCAGTACTATCATCATCAGCCGCAGTTATGTGCAGAGACTATACAACAGACCACAACATCAGGAAAAGCAGTAGCATATCTCATGATAATCAGACATAACCTTTATAACACACATATTCTTTCAGTCAGTGAGTCAGTTAGGTCACAAAAATGGCAATAAAAGGGTGACCTCATGCTCTAGTCATAAGCTTTCTTATTATAAAATACCGTATTATAACAATATGTGTGTGTGAGAGAGAGTAGAGCTCGTTTGTTGAAAAATGGCTATCGAGCTCGACTTGACTGTTTTGTGTGGGGTGGCTGGTTCCCTTTGAAAAAAGAGAGAATCAATAGCAGTAATAATAATAATAATAATACTATTAGCTTATTACTGCAAAGACGATTACATTTTGCGGTTTTTTACGTTTTTTCTTCAGTCACATACACACACAAAGAGAAACTATAAAACTGCTAAATAAATGGTACAACTTTACTGTTGTAATCAATACTACCAATACTGCGCTCCGTCATCGTCGTTATCGTCCATATCGTTTTTTTGCTCTGTTTGTGTGTGTGTGTTTTGTGCCACTGCTGATGGCACTTTGCCCCCGACGCCGCTGCCACCACCAAAGTCGATATATATCATGTTTTCGTTTTTTTGCGGTGAAGCTTTTTTATATTCTTGCCCTTTTTCGAGTTCTGTTTCTTGGTAATGAGATATTCTAATATATTTACTGGGTCTGGGGGTGGTGGTAATATTGTATGCATTTTTATTGCATTACTTGTGCATCACTGCACCTACAACAGAACCGTGTTTGTTGTGAGCAATAAAAAAAAACATTTAAAAAAGAAGATCAAACAAAAATCAAAAAATATGTATGGTTTTGTCAGGCGAGAAGAAGATGGCTACGGCTGATATTATTCATTTTGCAATTTTTTTTCGCGGATGAACAATTTTGTGTTGGTTTGTTTGCTTTTTGTTGATTTCGTAAGGTGTCGTGAAGAAGCGACGACGATGATGATGATGATAATAACGATGCAGATGATTACGATGCCTCCCAGCAAACACTGTTGTTCCTTTTCTTGGGAACGATAAGACTCAGAGTGTTTTTGTGGTACACGTGACGAGTATTACATTATGTATGGTTCACCGAGTGCATCTCTAATAAGCAAAAAAAACAAGCATGATAATAATGTGGCAGGCATGTATCTCCTCTCCACTCCTTTTTAAGGTATTCCTTTAACCTAACAAGCCGAAATGCAAACGAACGAACCAAATACTCTCTCTCTGCAGTCGTCAGCATGAGATCAAACAGAGGGGAAGAGAATGGTTGGAAAAGTATAAGGAAGCGAAGCCAATGCAATTCTGTACATAAAAAAGCAAGTTACTTTTTCGCTGTACGATGTGCTCTCTCGCTGTCTGTGTACTACAAAGAGAGGGTTGATCCGAAGAAGATGAAACCTAGTCAAAACAGTTTAAGAAGAAAAAGTGGACTTGTGTTAGAATTATTATTACAAATTATATTACAATGAGGTGTTACTCCGCTGGTATATGTGTTTATATTATGTAGAAATATGCTAAACTCACACTTACCACTACAACCACCACCCCTTCTTCTTAACAGACAAATTTGCATTGAACTTGATTTTTTATCCTTTCCAATTCCCATATTTAGCAGAGCGAAGCAGCGGCAAAATTTGTAAATGTGAGAGAAGTACATAAGCAGGCAAGCAAACAAGCAACTAATTTTCATTTCTCAAACTCCCCATTTTTTGCAATGCATCAGCATGTATACCTACATGACTTTTGCTGTGTTGCAGGGAGATTCGATAATCATAACAAAACGATAAGAAAGAAACAAGTATGACGTCAACTTTTCTTCTACTTGTCTTGTACTACTAAACTATCAAACAAGTAAAAAAAAAACTTCGCGAGGTCTATTGGACGTTATTCCCTTTGTTGCAGCAAGAGCGTTTAGCAGGTAGAAAACCTCAAATTATAAACACTCGCGTTATTTACCTGTGTGGTTTTCTCAGCTGAAAAATGTTTTGGTGATATGTGATATATGAGCTGTAACCACTTTGAAACACCCCGGTTCTCTGCTCTAGGCTTTCTTGTATACATAACCTTTTGCATATATTTTATTAGCGTTATTGGCCATATCGCCATCCTCCCTCAGCATATCAAACAAGTTGTAAATAAAAAGCGGAGAGAGAATATATGGTAAATTTGTATAACAATGCAAAGGGCATTTCTCTCTCTCTTTGCATCTTATCAGCAGCAGCAACAACAGAGAGAGAAAAATGCTACGGTCCTTTTCTTCTTTTCATTTTCTGTTATCTTCTGCTTCTTCTTGTCAAGTGATGCGTGAGTATACCTCTACACTCCACACAAACACACACACAGCACCACTTCCATTACGTTTGCCTCTCTTCTCTCTTCATGTCATATCTCGTGTCATGCCGTGCATATTTTGATATGCCAACGAAAGACCCTACTACCAGCTTGAAAGGAAGACGAAGAAAAAAGGAGGATAAAGAAAGAGTGTTACTTTTGTTGAAGACGATGATGATGATCATGAATGATCATCATCAACATCATCATCATCATTATCAGTATCTGCCTCTATGCTTGTATGGGCATGGCTCTCTCTGTTGATGCAGAGAGATGATCAATGAAATTTTTATGAAAATCTTGACCCGAATTTGTAGACAAGACGAAGAAGAGTTGCTCTCTCGTATACATACGAACATACTTTTTTCAAAACTGCACCAGTCAGTCTTCTCGCGAGCACTTTTGAATACTTGACTTGGCATACATAAATTGCGCATATCTCATAGTGCCCTGTAATAATATGCAATATTTTGCTCGCACATGCATACTTAAGAAATGTTTTTTGTTGTTATTGTTACTGTTCAGCTGCTGCTTCTGGTGGTAGCGATGATGCTGAGCTTTCCTTTTTCAAATGAAAAGTCCTGTTTTATGATCCCTAAAAGCTGATATCTTTTGCCAGGCAGTGAGGCATCAACAATTTTTTTAGTTTCGTATGACTACTGGTAACATTTTTGGTACAAAATGCTATCCATAGCAAAAAAGCTTCATATGAAGGGTAGTAGACATGTGACAACTAAAACGACAAATTGTCACTTATATTGCGAGAGAGACTTTGACAAACGGAATATATAGAGAATCAAACGAAAATACAATAAAAATGAGGATTTCGTCGTTGATGTGTAAATGATCGTGATGACGAAGATATGATGATTTAGAAAACATTTTTTATTTCACTTTAAGAAGATGGAAAATTGATAGCAGTCAATATAGGATTAGTATGTTGATGATCATCATGATATTCTCATGCGGTAGCAGAGAATCAACTATAATGCGAATAAAAACAAGTATTTGAGGAGACACAACAGCAGTTTGCAACTCGGCCACCGTTGAGAAAAACTGTCCTTTCTCGTCCTTCAAGAAGAAGAATTTATTAGAGCACATTTCATGAAGATCACCATCATCGTATCATATCTGATACGGGGTGGATGATGAGGATGATCCAGTTTTTTAATTTGTTTTTATTGAATTCTCGCCAAAAAAAATAATACTCACAAAGTTCAAAACTAGTGAAGTAAATAGAAAGGGAATGGGGAAAATTCAATTTTTTTTGTCAGAGTCAAAAGTGGTCAACTGATGAGGTGGCGATGATGACGGTCGTAACGACGATGTATCCAACAATACTTAAATGACAAACAAAATAGGTAACTAATAATTTAAGAGATCATCTTTGAGTACAGGACAGAGCACAGAGAAATAAGTGACGGTGACAAAGATAAGACGGGGATAGTGCTGATGATCTTATTGATTTGGTTTTTTATGTGAGGCACTTACAGTGAACGGAATTGAATTTGAAACTTGAACATTTACACACACAGATACACTTGCACACTGCGCGCACCATGAAAAGGAGGAGAAGGGAAAAAATAAGCGGCTAAGCGGAATGAAAACTGGTTTTCTTCTTACTTCGGCTATATTATAAAATACAATGACAATATATGAATATTATGACAATGACATGCGCTTTGGCTTTACGACCACGGCTACAAAATGCTCTGTAAAGAGTTTAAAAAAAATTGAGATCTCTCTCTCGATTTCGTTGTAACGACACGCAGGACACAGGTGAGATGATGTGCAGCAATAAAAATGTATATAGGGACGTACATAACTTGTGTGTGTGTGTTGTAAAAGCAGGTGAGGTGACAATCATCGTTAAAATAAAATATAAAAAAGTGTCAAGCAAATATGCAGGGATTTTTAGAGAACTTTATGGCAGAAATTGGTAAAATTTTTACTGCATGCACTGGGCATAGGTACAAAAGTAGGCACCCCCTTTCTCTCTGACGTACCTTTAGTTCTTTTGAAATGGACCTCTTTATCTTTTTATGAATTTATTTATTTGCTATTATTTTTTAGACAAGTCGAATTTGGGTTTATTACCTGTTTTCTCTCTCTCTCCCTCGGTCTTGAATACAACTTATAGTTTTTTATTGTTTATTTAAATAAACCCATCAAATCATATAATCCCTAAGAAAAAACCGAAGATGACACAGAACAACAATCTACTTTTTTTGCAAATTGCAACAATCAGAAATACTGACAATGAAAAAAGAAAAACACACAGACAGACAGAACAATACCTTTTTCTGCGTCTGCACAAAGTAAAAAAAAGTTGGAGACAGAACAGAACTAAAAAAATCATATTGTACACGCGCAGTTTTATTATTTCCTTTAGCAAGAAAAAACCTCAAATGAAAATAACAAACAACCATAACTTTACAGCAAATATCATCTATTCTAGCCCATTCACATCTTTCTTTCAGAAAACCCTGTCATTTATCTATGCGTGCGTATTTACAGAGACGATGACGATGATGTGTCTGTTTCTGTTTATTATTTTTGTAGATTTTTTCTGAGAAAAAGGTACAATTTGTCCTGGTATAAATATGACAAGAAAATTACGCTGAATTTTTTTTTGTGTCGCCTGTTGCAACCTGCATTGTTTGTCACGGTCCTTCTTCCCTCACTCTCTTACTTTACACTATACTCGCTGATTGTTATAACTTTTAACACAGCACGAGAATAATTCAGTGTACAAAATAAAGTCCACCGTTGCATCGGCAAACACACTATAGTCATCATCATCAGCAGCAGCAGCATCCTCCGTCAGAGAACAGGTGCCAAGCAAATAACAATAAAAAGTAATAAAATTGTCACGGCTTTTGACAATCTCTTTTTTGAATTGCGAGCACTGAATTAGGAGACGGTGATTACAGCGGCAGAAGATAGTGGTCGGTCGACGACAATGACACCGACCGACCAACCAACAAACCACGGGAAAAATAATAATAATAAGAAACACTTTATATGATATGGCGACATTCATAATGATGAGCATGACATGATTTTCTTTAATAAAAAAAAGAAACAGAGTGTATATTCTGGCCAATTTGTGATCATTTGTGAACTAAGTCAGTTCACAAATGATCACAAATTCACACTTCCCAACTTGATTTTTCTTGTGATATTCCTTATTAAAAATTATAGGTAGGTGGACAACTATATTATCCTATTTATACATAAAATTGACTTGGCATGTGTGTTTTACATACGTTATGTCAGCTGCTCGCATAGCCAAAAGCAGATTTTGCATGTCTACCGCCTCCTCCCTTTCCTTCTCCTTTACTGTACGTCTTTTTCTTCTTCTAGCCAGAAAAATATGTTGGTGGTGAGTGATGGAAGGGGTTGATGAAAAAGTGACTCAAAACGAATTGTGTAGTTTGTCTTTATTTATTCTACCACTAAACATCCCCACCAAACGTGCCATATTGCACACTTTTCTGACAAGCTGTTCTCTTCTCAGCTCTTTCTTATCAGAATGCACATCGTAGCAGCAACAACGATAGCGTGGTGGTCGTCGTCGTGAGTAAATATGTTGTACCAGCGAGTCAGTACCATGAATGATACATGATATTGGTAATGGTCTCTGTGTGTTTACTTACACGGAACCATGTTTTCTTTCTAATTCTGTATGTTTCTCAAATAAAAATCGTACATTTTTTGCAAAAATAATAATAATAAACTTTGTTTGAATACCAGAAAGGGATTTATGGAAAAAAGAGAATTGTGCATCAGAATGGTCATCATCATCGTCGTCACCACCACCACCACCACATAACATGGCAATATGAATGCAAATAAAATATGTATTTGATGTCCTGATGTTGGCGATGACGATGAAACTATCTTCTTTTTTACCTACTTTTTTTCTCTCTTCTTTTTCCTTTAGTATGGCAAAACTCGTACATTTTCATGTCATGTGTAATGCATTTCACGTGAAAGGAAAAAGAAGAAGAAGAAAGAATTGCAAATGAGATAAGTTGACAGGTGGTAAATACATTATTCTTTAAGTTGGCTATTGCTAGTGTTGTTGCTACTGTTGTTGCTGTAATAAGAATGTTACTTTCAAATGCACAAGTGCAATGTAATATGTATGATTTTACCCTTTTTGTTGGTGGGGTTCCCTGTGCTGGGAACGAAAAAAGAGACAGGACAGGAGGACATGACACGACACAATAAGGCACGGCAGAATATAATGTATATAATGAATATAATGGCATGAAGGCTCTTTTGGTGGTTTGTCGGTTGCACGGTCGTGGCCTGACATTATAGGTTGTTGTTTTTTTGCGAGGATGTTGATGGGAACATGACAGCCAGAGACAAGAGATGGGATAAGGGTCGGTGTCAGTATTCATCATTTTCAAAACAGAAGAGACGCAAGAAATAAAACAAAAGAGGAAAGTAAAATTTTGTTAGAAGGGATGGGTACAAAATAAAATGGAAAGGGAGGAAGAGAGACAGCAAAAAGAGAAAATCAATGAATTTTTTATTAGGTGCTGGTAGCCCCACATAAATTGTATTACTACAGTAGTCGAAGGTCCACTGCTGCTACATGGTGGTGTGTGTGTGTATGTGTCGGCTTGGCCTACATAGCCATAAAGCAACCAGTCGATAAATAATAACTAATCATAATGTAAAAAAATAAAATTGTAGCAGTACATGGGAGAGAGAACCATGAAGAAAAAATATGAAGAAACGGGGAAGAACCAGGGACAAATATTTTCAGATAGTATGAAATATTCAGCAATAAAAAATATAAGGAGAGAAATAAGCTAATTTATTCCGGCACATTATTTTATCCGCAAGAATTGCACTGCTCCACAGAAAGAATAAAGAAGCTTTTAGCAAAAATAGTTTTTGGAGCAGAAAAAAAAGTTCAGTAAAAAAGCAACGGAAAAAATGTAGGGTGGGCAGCAGCAGCGTGCCACCATCTGAAAAAAAACTGTCACTGTCACTGAGTGTAACATTGATTATTTTATTGACTTACTTTTACCCTAACAGAAAAAAAACCTGTCAGTATAAATATACGGTTTACCAGCGAGAATTTATGTACTTGTGTACCTATTAGAATTAATGCATTATGTACATCAGCCCCGATAACGTCAAATAATTAGGTGGTCATCTTGAAGCCCCAGTGAAAAGAGGAAAGATAGACGGAGAGTTAATTACAAGAGAGAAAAAAATAAAAAAAGTAGATCTGCTTGTCCACGTCGTCTTGTCTACTGCCACACCACAACCATCCCTTGATCTTGTGAATGTGGTTGTAGATCAAGTGATAATATAGATCAGTGCGTAGAAAGAGAGTAAATAGAACTGTCTCTGTGTAGTTCCTTCTTTGTTTCTTCAGACTAAATAGCATTTTGCTTGAACATGTCATTATCATTATCACTAGAGGGAATGTGGAGTGGCGAGAAAGAGAGACCTTTAATCTTCTAATATATCTCCCTCCTGTTAATCAGGGCGACGGACAAACGGCAGCAGCAAAATGGCTGGTGTGACAGTCCGTAGTGTCAGGAAATCGCGCCAGTGTCAGGAAATCTGGCTTTTACAGATTGAGTTACAGTCAACATTTCAGTCGAGATTCAAGATAGAAAAAAGACAGCAGTTTTTGACATCCTTCGTGGCTGCTGCTGCTGCTGCTGTGGAGTACCTACTAGAGCAGCGCATGTTACAGGATTTTGTCATAAAGTCATCATAAAAAATAACAATTTTCGTACAACTGAATCACTGCAGCTCTACTACTGCAACCGGTGGAGTCAGTATGTAGGTTAGGCACTTGTGTGAATATATAGGCGTAGGTATATATTAACTGCTGCACAGCTGCCACTGCATTTGCTGCTGTTACTAGTGAGCTTTTCAACTTAAATTATGTGACAATTTCCTGTGATCGTGGAGCGAATGTATGCAGTCGAGCAGCAGCAGCGCAACGTAAGCAAGCGCATATAGTGTACAATGTAAATGATAATTAGGTATATTGAATCAAGTGGTAAAATGATTCGTCCAGTTTATATGAAAGGCATTTTTACTTTTTTATAAAGCTGTACGACATAACAACTGGCAACTCGATACGTACTACCGCAGAAATTCACTGAATTAAAAACGCATGCTGGGTTGTTACAGCTTTAGCTTTATACATTTGAATCTTTGTAAAAAAAAGTGAGAGACTTTTGAATAATTTTTTTGCTGCTCAAGAAGATCACGTTTCATTTTCTTTTTTTACTAATCAGCCTCTCATGATTCTTCACATGATTATGATGGTGGTGATAAAGTAACAAGGAAGAAGAACAAGTGGGAAAAAGGAAGGGTGTATTATGTGTCGGGTGGAAACTTGACTAAATTTGATATTGCCCATGTATACATCCATATCCTGCCATATATCCACATTCATAAAGTAGAGAAATTTAAGCAAAAAAACAAGCTCATATTAAACACGCAGGGTTTTCTGTGTTAGCGTTGTCGGTCGTCAGCATCATGACGATCATCAGGAGGATAATGATAACGATGATGCTCGTTTATTTTCATTTTATTTGTCACTGTTGTGATGCAGTCAGAGAAAGGGACACTTGGTCGACCAAAAAGGCGCATTAAAAGTAAAAGGTGTCTTTTTCGTCGCTGTTATCTACATCATTATAGCAGCAACAAGATTAAAATATGTGAGCTAGTAGGGAACTAGGGACAAGGTAGGAGTTATATGTAGGCATACACAACTGCAATTTGCAGTGCATTGTAGGTAAGCAGTATATTGTGAGAAAAAAATACACTTGACTTTTCATTTTGTTGGTAGTAACTAGTAAGCGCGAAAAATGCAGTTTAGAAGGTAATGATGATGATGATGAGCCTTTTGGTAAATTAACACGTAGTAAAAAGTGTCAAGCAGATACTTAATGACACTTCACAGCGCTTAGTACCGTACCATGTATGTACGTATATTTGTTCTCAAGTGCAAGTGTGGAGGCATCAGAGGGGAAGATGAGAAGGGAAAAGGATGATGAAAGATGCTGTTGTAGAAAGATAACGATAACGTTTTATAACGTGTGTATAATTTTCGGAGTCGCAGTCGTCAGCAGAATGGACAACAGACAGCTCTAGTACATATAAGCAAGGACAACAGAACATAAATGGATGAGCTTATAAATGCCCGATTCAGGCAAAAAGTATAAGGTATGTGGTTTTAATGTGAGAGCAAATGCAAAAGATGACAAAGTCATGATGAAGCAGTTTTTTGTAGTAGGTCAACGTAAGTGGTGAAACAGAAAATAGTTGTCGTTTATGTATTGAAAGAGAAACTTTTGAAGTAGGAGATAAGAGATAATTAAAATGAATTAACGACATTACTACTGCTGACTGGACGAAAACTATTTTAACGCCGTTTAAAATTTTAAATATAATTTTATATAGCGTTAAATCATTAATTAGATGTATTGTAAGTCGGATCGGTGTTTGCCATAGCGACATTGACAAATAGTGTAATTGTTGAGGGAAAATGTTTGACTGTCTGGTAGCGCATTATGTGAAAAATCGAAGAAACGATACATATTATGTACTATTTTTTGTTACAACTAGTCTCTGGCAATTGACATAAAAATGAGAAAATGGCCAACTACTTA
>JAHZNB010005254.1:0-21791 GCA_027744295.1 Callyntrura guangdongensis
TTGAAGAGAAACCCATGAAATCAAAAGGTAATATACATTTTCCCTCTACCACGCTCTACTCAGAAGAGCAGTAAACCGCCATGAATCTCCTCCCCTCTCATACAAAAGTATCAAAAGCTAAGAAAAAAGCGGCAGACAGGTCGGAGAGAGTGATTGATCGATTGCGCTTTGAGAAAAAAGAATACAAAGGACGGTAGCGTTACACATTATGTAGCGAAGAGAAACTAGACACATCATCCCTCTTCTCCCCCAAATCACTGTTTTCCTTGCTCCTTTACGTTACAAATTTTATTTTTCTATTTTTTACAACTTGTGTTTTAAAACGCTTCTTTTACATTCTGTAAGCGTATTATGGCGGTTTCATGAATGGATAAGATGATGCCAGTGCCGGTGGCTCTACTGCCTGCCGCTACCACGAACGTACACTAAATAACGTTTCCTCTGCAAAAAATAATATTGATCTTTTACGAGGAAAGTGAGCACTAGTAGTAAGTAGTCGTCTTGTCTTGATGTGTTTCATTTTAAAGTTTTTTAAACCACGTCAAAGCGTGGGATGTAATACTGGAACTACTTTGATTTTTAAAAGGCAAAAAAAATCCTGTCGTGTTTGTTTGGGTAGGAATCGCTGTTGTCTGTGTTTATTTCCGGGGCTGCTAGTAAAACACCACTCATCCTGTTCAACTACCGGGGCACTATAATAGCTAGTCTACATGTAGAAGAGGGCAGTGAATGAAATTTGTAGAGAAACTCTTTTTAGTCTCTTCAATCCCAAAAGTGGTTTCCATTTTGTCAAAGATTGTTTCTTTCTTTTTTTCCCTCTAGGGTCTGATCCTCACGGTACAAAATACACACACCGCGGTTACAACGATCAGAGAAAGTGACAGACTACATGAGTGCATCAAGTATTTTTTTCAGGGAGTTTTCCTTTTTGTCTAAACATAAAAACAAACCATTACTTTGGTAGTAACCGCTTTTCTTCCTGCGTGAGCTTCTCTCTTTTTTTATAGCTGCAGTGGTTTCAAAGTTTTTCCTCTGCGTGCTCAATCCATCAGTAATGTACTTTACGCAGGCCGGGTTTTTTTCCTCAAGCCCCAAAGTAAAAGTACAAGTTGTTGTCGTTGATGGAATAAAGAAGCCCTTGTGAATTTTTATTTGATTTTCTGAATCACATTATGTTTGCGGTGTGCTTTTGTGTGTTTTCCCTGTCGCACATTCACTATCGAGCCAATATCGTTCACGTTCACATGTGTGACTGTGCGGGTGTGTGTCTATGCAGAAAGGAGAGGAAAAAAACAGGTGCGGTTATTTACTCACTTGGGCTCCACACCTTGTCTCAAACAAACGCACTTTCATACATTTTTTCATCAAGTGCCGACAATTCTGATATATTTTATAGTTAAAGAAACGAAGAAAAAGCAAGTCGCCAACTGTGTCAATCTGCTGTGTAGATTCTATTATTTCCCTATATATACCAATACCACCGCACCGGATGCGCTCGAGTAGTTACTATTCACCGGAGGAGAGGACAATAGCCCAAATTGTGTGTGTGCACACATTACACACAAATACACCCAAAATGGCCGGTATATATACATATTTGTTACCACGCAAAAGAACAGATGTAACTTCCTTGTCCAAAAATAATAAGCAACCGATTCCAGCAACTAACTTGTTTACTCTCTCCTCTCTCTCTCTCTCTNTAACTTCCTTGTCCAAAAATAATAAGCAACCGATTCCAGCAACTAACTTGTTTACTCTCTCCTCTCTCTCTCTCCCTTCTGCTAAATATAGTCATACAACAACACATAAAATGAAAAAAAAATCGGTGAGAGTTATAACGGCTGAACAAAACATGTCATTGTTTAATAAAAAAGAAACAAAAATGATACACATTTTGACTGTCCAGCCAATCCGTGTCAGCAGTGCATGACATTGTTTTTGAGCGTATTAAATCATTTACTGCCTTTGCCTTCCCATTAACTTTTCCTGTAATCCATTCAGTTCCTGTTCCATCAACACCCCCATCACCACTGTGACTTTTTCAAACCCTCATTATTTCTCTTTCATTGTATTCAATAATGCAAGCACATCTGTGTTAAATGCACGATAGAAGTAATAATGGTCATTCAACAAAAACCAGAGAATGAAAAGGAAACACCAATCAAAAATTGGGTATATACGGATGTGTGAATGCCGACTCGGCATTGCCGAGGTAGGTACGCTTTTCTATTGTATTCTTTTGAATAGTCACAAGGAAATGGGGAGAAGTGCTGCAAACTTTGTTGGTATACTCGCGAACAAATCCATCTAAATACTAAATACACACGTTATTTCTCCATTACATTGATTATCATGATTATTGCTAACTGCCACTATACTCTATACCGGTGAGTGTCTCTGAGGGTAACTCGTGTAAGTAAGTACCATGTGCAAGGAATGATGATGTTGACGATGATGACGAAGGGAATGATGACGGATGTTATTAGTGGACGCTTACACTTTACTTTGACATTTCAGCATTCTGTAGCATACCTAGTAATGCCACACTCCGCCGCCACTACTACTATTGCTGCAACTCAAAACTTTTTTGTTTGCTTCCTCTATATCGTTTTTTGTGACAGAGAAGAAAGCTGCAAACATTTTTTATATGCTACTGCTTTCCTTGTCATTTTATACGTTCATCCGCTGTGGACTGTGGTAGTTTCAAACACTTGCTTCCACTAACTACAAGCGTACACAGGCCACACACTTGCTTCAGCTTCAGCCTTTCTCCTTCCGTTTCTAATTCAGAATACTACTCCCAGGGTAGCACACAGCAACAGCAGCAATTCAATGCAAGGATCAAGTGATGATGACTATGGGGCAGTTGTGGGGTACTATGCTACCCTGTCATAGTGCACTGGTCATTACTCAAACCCGACTGTTGCCCATCATCATCATCATCATTTTTATCATTAACATCACCGTCGTTCTCTGTATTGCTATTTACCATCATTCAAGTTGTTGTGCACACACACTGCCAGGCTGGTGGGACTACCAAACCAGAGCAAAACTCGATTGAACTGCATTGTCGTGCAGAACACGCTCTGAAGACATTTTGCTACAACGGATAATTTATTGGCGCTCATAATAATAATAACACAAAGAGGGAGCAAAGGGAAATGGGGAGGTAACCTTACTAATGGCGCAATAAAGTCCGTTGTGGCCAAAAGGAGGAAAAGCTCCTTTTTTAAAAGCATTTTCCTTCGTTCAAAAGTAAATCTGGTGCATTCATATTATTTCTATGTACACATTCAAACATGCACAAACATGCTTTACTCTCTCACTAGACGGAGAAAAAGTTGGCAGTTTCGCTGTCCCTTCCAGCTGATTTTCAATGATGATGGCGGTAACTACTCTACTACTGCTAGTGGTGAGGGTATAATACAGACATCGTCTCAGAAAAGTAGCGGGTACCAACCCTGAAGGAAGGAGGAGCGAGAAAAGGCAGAAAAGTTTCATTTCTTATTTTTTTACTTTTTTGACTTTCACTTTCTTCTCCCTTTTTGTGTTCTTGCCTCTTGCTCTAATACTTTTTGTTGCTGCAGTTTTGTCAGTTCACTGCACAGGAAAATTCTCTTCCGGGTTCGATTTTTTTGCATGGACATGTCACAGATTTTAGAACACTTGGCCGCCTGGCTGCCTATGCGAAGTTGCCTATGTCGGTATAATGATGACTGGTTGGTTAAAGGTGGTCGTTTTGAGGTGCACTCGGAAAGGGGGAAACTGGCAGCAGCAGATAAGTGTGCTGAAGAGAAATGATGATGTTACAATGCACTAATGCAGAAATAAAAAATGACATGAAGTGAATAGACGGAAGCCAAAAAAAGTCTCCACGGTGGCGCTCTCCTGAAGGAAAAAAGTTGATTTGCAAAAAGTTTATTCTTTTTATTCTTCTGGGAAGAAAGTGTAGGTAAATGGGAAAACGTACAATATCTAATGTGTTTTCTGTCATTTCATTTTATGTGCCGCCATGTGGTAATCTAGGCTACCGGTGGCGGTGGTGGAGGATATACTCTTTTCTTCTCATGTTTGACCAATATTTTATTCTTCTTTGTCATTTTCGCCGTCATTGGCTGGCTAGAGCAAGTATTAAAAACTTCACTTTTCGACATATTTCATCCACTCTGCTGAAAAACTCAACGAGCACATTGCCTTGCTGCTTTGTGAAAGAAGCTCCAATCTTCTTTGTCATTTTCGCCGTCATTGGCTGGCTAGAGCAAGTATTAAAAACTTCACTTTTCGACATATTTCATCCACTCTGCTGAAAAACTCAACGAGCACATTGCCTTGCTGCTTTGAGAAAGAAGCTCCAAATTATGCAAATACATATATACAACCATATTATATACAAATGGTATGTACATGTCCCATGAAAGGACTATATTACTATTGGTAATGTCATCCCTGAGTTCAAACAGACCTTACATTCTTTTTAATAATGTTTGCATACGGCACCAATACTACATACACCCAGTTGTAATGTGAGATACGCAAATCCTTTTCCCTATTTCGTAAAGTGATGATATCCTGTCGTCTCTTTTCGGCGATGATGATAGCACATGCAGCTTTGCATTGTCGCTCTCAATTTTTTGCTCAACCTCAATCTGTCCAAACAAACGGAGCTTATATCTAGGTGGTATTGTAGTAGTTTGTAAAAGTGAGAACATAAGTTGTGTGTGATGATGAACGTATGTTCTCCGTCTTTTCTCCCTTCGTGATCCCTTTACGCGTAGTATATGTACTTTTAGTCATCCATCTCTGTTGTATGAGCATTGTTCTCATTTTACGACTTGGAATTGCCTGTCTTCACACTAAAAGACGAAGATACCTTTAGGTTTGAGCAGTGAGACTCTATTGATGATGAACTGAACCGGCTGGCGATGGGATTGTGATTAAATTTACTTTTAACAGAGATCCTTTCTATCACACGACCAAAAGCAATTTTCAGGTGAAGCAAAAGGGTTGGCAAAAGTTAGTTTTTAAAGAGTTTGTGGGCAAGTTTGGAAGAGGGGGATCTGTGATATTGTAAAGCATTTTTGATGACATGAAATATTAAAATTCGATCAGTAAATATTTGACGAAGGGGGTAAAACGAGAGCGAAATAAGGGCATGAAAATGAAAAATAGGCTCATATATAAAATCAGATGACAACCATGAGAATAGGGAATGTGTGGTAAAGGCAAACAAAAGTTGGATGATGAAACAATGCGATGGAAGATGAATGAATATCATATGTTATCAAATGGGGTACACTGAAAGGACGGTAACTCTTCTATATTTTTTATTAGGTATCTCCACTAGTAGTACGATTATTGTGGACCTTTTTTTCGTGGAGTAGAGAAACTTGGAATTATTTTACAAGCCTAACAGACGCTATATTTTTGACAATACTTCTATTGAAGCAACAAAATTCAAAGCAGAGATATTACCCATCCTTGCATAATGTAGATCAACTGACCTTCCCTTGCCCCGTGTGAGAAGCAGCAGTCGGGTTGTCCTGTCAAAAAGAAAAACTGAATTAGCGGCGTATCGACTTGAAACAATGCATATTTTATAAGAAACTGAAAGACAGAGGGGTTTCGATTGTGGCAAATGAACGCCTGGAATTCTTTACCACCAAATGATATAATGACAGCTACCTGTCGTGCTGTTTACGTCATCCCTCTAGCAGGTGCAGTGTGGCGTTTATAGCAAATAAAAAATATTTTGACACATTTGACAGTTGACACGGTATGAGGTCACCTAGAGAAGCGGTGGTGGTACCCGCTGCTACCAGGTAAGTATTACAGCACAATAACCTCATGCTTTTATTCTAGGAGAATACACCTCCTTGTGTTATCGACAAAGTTATTACACCTTTCGCCAATGCTTTCGTGTAAGTGTAACTTTTGGTTAACACATAATATATGCATGTAACAACGGCTACTGAAAGATGTTGGTTGGCAATTTTCAAAAGTAGTCCATATTGATACTCATTACTTTATAACTTGTCATAAGTCACGTCTAAATCAAAAATATGAACACTCCACTCACTCCAGTTTATTTTTCATTCGTGTGTACTTTACACCCAAGAAAAATTTCTCTGAAAATCAATGAAAAGTATAACACGTAATGGAGATATTTTGTGTAAAATACTAGTAAAATTTTATATCCCAGCAGCCCTCTAGCTGTGGGGGTGAAGAAGGATTATTGCGTAATTGGCTGAGAAAGATAAATACCTGACACGCGACACACATTATACCCTACGCAACGCAACCTACCATCATCATCGTGCGTCCACGCTACGTGGTCCAACACCACGTGTGTGCATAATTATTATGCATGTATTCCCCTCTCCTTCGAACGCGTTCATTAGTTATTCAGACAGCTATAATTATTTCCACATTCACAAAAATATATCCATGCACCTGTTTACTGAAACAGGCAGCTAGCCGCACGCATGGGAGTTTATAGTTCGGACAGGGCAACCATCATCATTCTAAATCCAAGTTGCCCGTCCGCAGCTAATAAAAGGAGAAAATGTAAAGGTAAAAATTGGACGTATTGTTGAGAAAGTATTTCGCCTTTGCTCATTTTCCACCGACAAAATTCCACATCGTTTAACCCTCACCTTGTTTTTTTTCGAGTTTTCAAAGAAAAAAAATCTACAAAAAATGTTTGTGTCCTCCCCATCTTTGTAACCTCAAATGGAAACAAGCGTATTGTGTACACAGATGAACATATCATGCCGTCAGTCAATAGTACAGGAAGTAAAATGTAGTTTCTTATCAGAATTTACTACGCTGTTAGTTTACTTTCACTTGTGTGTATTTTTCAACTCTATTGTTCTCTAGCTACAATTTACACAAAAAGAAAGGTGTTGCCCCACCCACCACTTCTGCTTCTAAAAAACATCAATCTAAAAAAATGATAGTGGTGTGGCTACACAGTAACAGACCCGTGCAACCTTTGCCTTGCTTCTTGGCACAACATTTTGCATTTCGTTGTTGTTGATGTAATGTTTATAAAATAAAACAAACCTGATTTCCCCTATTCCACCTTCTCAAGGTTTTTCCCTTTTTTCTCCTTTTCTCATGTGACGGAAGTTAAAAAGTTGTACGGTTTCCCCCCTGCCTTTTATTATTTGAGCGCCAGTGAGCGGTTACTCCTTTTATTAACTATTTTAACAATAAAATGGTACAGACTATAGAGACCATCAGAAAGTCAAAAACATGCATGCACTTCAGAAAAGTAATGAGTTTTTGATTTCATTTTCCTTGTATTATGACCTCGATCTGTGGAAACTTCAATACCTCTCGTTTAGCTCCCTTGAAAATGAAGTTTGGCTACAGATGGACGTAAAATATAAAATAATTGTTTATTTCTTCTTTTCGAATTTTCTTCCACCTCCATCACCTCCTTCTTTTCCAGTTCAGCCCAGAAACCACTTAGCAGCTTTAAAGCAGTTTAAGACGGGGTCGTAATGATTACTATATTTAACAGCGTTATTAGACGTACTCTTCGTCCTACTAACAAACACACACACACACACACGCTTCGCTTAGCACAGTGATTATTGGGCTTTTCCAGAAAATGTTAGTTTTTCAACGACACGAGTTCAATCAAAATTTTCTTCTTGCTACAGGGAGCAGGTGTGTAGTTGGATAGAAGGGGGTAATAATATCTGTGGTGATGATGATGGAGCGTGTCAAACTTTGCATGAATGAAAGAAACTGTACATACTACATAATAAAATGAATGCATATTACATATATTATTTCCCAAGCAGAACACCAAAACATCATGCTTGACGTTTTCGAGGGAAAACAGTTTGCACGAACCAAATAACTCCTGTATATCCCCCGTGCGGAAGTAGAAAAGAAGAGAGAACGGACTTTCCTCCTTTCGTTCCTCTCCTCCTCATAAAATTATGAAGTAGCAATAAAAGTTTGCTTTTTCATTTTATTTCCCTCTATACTTTTCTTTTCTAATTTCTCTCTGAATGAGGAAACTGCATGCATGTTGTCCTTACTTTCCTCTGAGTACATTGTATCTCTGTATACAACCCTGCACTTCTTTCTTTGCTCCTGTTTCCTTTTTATTTCTTGCTCCTTTGTACCAAATTTTACTCTCCGAAAGGGAGTTTCGATCATTTCTTTCCCATTTTCTTTGACTGTAAAAAAGGAACTAAAGATAGAATGGATCAGCTTCTAATTCCCCCTATTGAAGCAGATGCAATGTAGTACAATCTCATACATGATTCATATTAAATAGAAGCGCAACCGACGTTCCTCTCTCCCTCTCTCTCCCTTGTTCCGTTTTGTAGCGGTTCGTGTTGTAATTTTTCTGTGTAAACATGACAAGCTGATGCCTACCTTTTGTAGCTTTCGTTGTTTGCTGCTACTGCATTTATTTACTTGCGTGTGTGTATGTGTTTCTTGCATGCTCATTTCTCGTCGATTGACGTGCTACCACTACCACCACCAAAAATATAAAATATAGGCTACACCTTGACATATACCAATATATAGTTTTATTGAATTGGTTATTTTGCTTCGTTTGTTCAATCAGTCAGTCAGTCACTCAAAGGGGTAGAGAGAAAGAATGATTGACTCTGTGTGCCTCTTTCCCGTACACAAAGATAATAATAATAACAACATGCACTGAAAAATAAAGACGGTGGCAAACAAAAGTTCTTTTTCCTTTAGGAAAGCAAGGGTAACGGCAAGACAAATGGGAAAATAGGGGAAGTGGCTCTTCCTACCTTGTTGTTCCTTCCTGTCGTTTTTTTGTCATCATCATTGCATATGTATATAGAACTTGCTGGCTCATTCTTCCATCGGTGGGTATTTTACAATTGTACTGTGTTGTATGCAGTAAACCATTATTTTTGTATTTACTGGTAATATCGCGTTTTTTGTAGAATGGCTGTATTTGGTCTACATTTTACATCACTTTGAAAGTAGTGACTTGGATGATTATGATTATATATAGTGTGTGTGCACACCGCCGTGCCATTTCCGTTACCGGTCCACCGTTCATATATGCATGTACGTAATATTATGCACTACGATGTGTTGCAACACAATTTGAATAAATAGGAGAAGAGTACACATCCGCACGCAGTCTTTCCATTTATATATCCCTCTCTTTATGTGTGTAATGCAACAACAACCGAGTGGAAAATGAAAAGGAAGGGCGAGGAGCCAGAAAGGGCAAAAAGGGGAAATTTTAATATCACTTTGACGAGACTGCGTGTGCATATGTATTAAACGAGTAGCACACAGGAACAAGAACACAGTGCAGTTCAATACGTCGATTTTACCTTGTTTATCAGGATGGGGTCCAGCCATTAACATACACAAACTTATTCAAATGAATGCGTGTGTGTATTACGTAAGAAAAAGGATGACGGATGATAACGTTGTTCTGCAAAAATCACGAAAATAAAAATAGGAAACTGTGAGCGAGCATTAGTCAGCAATGGACTTACCCAAGCAAAAGTATCAGAGGAACTGTGGTGGTGGTGGTGGTAGGTAGAGCAGAAAAGTTAAAGGGAACAAGATTGAGGGACATGTATGGATGGGAGGATATCCACTTCCATGTCGTATGCTTCACTCAAGCAAGATCATCCGTTTAATTTTGGTGTTTTTTTCAGACGGAGAGAGAAAAGGAAACAAAATTTTATTCCATTTTCTTGCTACACGAATACATGATACCATTTCACCAGTTCACAACATTTACGTTGGATGTGAATGTACCATTTTTGGCTCATCTCCCCGTTCCTCGTCTCCTTTGCTTGTAGCAACCGATCTCTCTCTCTCTCTCTCTCTCTCTGGGTACGGACAAGTTATCAATATCTCTGGTAGAATATATTTCTGGCGCCGCATTATGATGATCTAGTGTCATTCTGAAGAAATGACGATTTTGATCCCGCACTGTTTTGTCTTTAGTTATCTCCAAACGTCAATATATGCGACATCTTTTCTGCGTGTACTATCAGCACTACTTTCCATGTGCGTTATTTACGTAAACAAAACAACGATTTTCCTGATATTTTCAGCATTTTGTCTCCCGTGACGGCTGTGTTGTATACATACCACACACTGTACCACCTTTTGTGCAGTTATGCCTATTCCACGAATGCACTGTATCCATCATCGACGTCGTCAGCAACAGTATCAAAACCAAAAAATTGTGCGCCTTGTTTCCCCTTACCTTTTCCCTGCTGACGTTACTCTGCTGTTGTGTGGATTTTTCCTGGAGGAATATACTTCAAGATTGTTGTAAAAAAAAGGAAGCTGACTGTGCTGCCTGGCTGCCACCCGAATTGACAAAAATATGCACAAATTGACTACATCCAAGGGAGACATCAGGCATTTTTGGAGTTTCTCTCTACGCATTCATGTCTCATGTCAAAACTCTCTCTCTCTCTCTTTCTCTCTCTAGATATACTGCGGAGTGTAGGCCTTATAAATTCATTCATCCCAGAGATCCCCAAGCAAGTTAGAGTTGAACTACTTTTCCCGCTGCTGGCATAATAATATTGTATAAAACATCAAGCATATTACTCCGCTGTCGATTTATCTCTGAGGAACAGGGGACAACAGAGGGAGAGAACTGAGAACCCAATGCAAATACTGAGCTGCAGCGTCCTGGCACGACAACGATGAGGACACATACTTTCTGAGACAAAGTCAACCTCATGCATTTATGCATGCAATCCTTGAAGCTAAAAATGCGGCAGAGATACGGTAAAGCATAACATTAAAGTGCAACGGCGGAGAAGGAACAACCAACTTAAAAACTTTATTGTTTGTTTGTTGTCTCTTTATACTCATCCATCTGTCCATCTCCATGAAAAAATGCGAAAGTAAACAAACAATGTAAAATTCAACAGTGAAAAGCGATACAGGAACAAGCAAGCACACACAACAGAGCACAAAAGATAGCGATAGCGATTTACTTTTTATTATTTTGTTACTCGGTTGAATGGACAAAAAACCTGGTGTGTCGTAACTGTCTGTTTACCAAGCAAGATTGTGGGGTATTAATATCGGACATAATATGCAAAGAGAAAGGGAGATGTTGGGACACGTGTAGTATTGAGCCGATGCACTGGAAACAGCGAGCTTAAATTCTCATTTTTATCTCGCCAAGTTCACTACATTAGAATAAACTGATTTTTAGTCAACGAATATTTTAAACGTTCACGGTCCCTCTGCGTAAAATGAAATCTCAACAACAACAAGTAATATAAATTGGCTATTTTTTAAAATGTAAAAAGTAACGAGTCTCGGAAAAGTAGCTAGGAGCATCCACTGTCGAATTGCAATTTCTGAAAGGTATTTTGATTTTTATCAAAATAACATCAATAAATAAAATGACAAACCGGAAATCATTATTACTGTTGAAAACGTTTATAAAGGAAAAACAAAATTACATTAGCTTTGATATATACAAGTCGAAGTATCATCATTCTCGATAAAAAAAATATTTTGGAATCCTCGTCTTGATTAGCAAAACTCTATTAAAAACTCTCAAGAAAAGTTACAACATGCCGCGTGCGACTCTTTTCACATGAAATCTTGTTTCGTGAAAGGAAACGGGGGAATGGAGTTGAAAGCAAGAGAGGAAGTCAAGCTATTATTGTTCTGTGAAAAGAAGAAAGAGAACGCAAACAGACAGGTAAACGAATTTTTTCTGCTGTGTGTGGAGCAGGGCATTCAACTGCCCTACATATTTCAATACAAATTACTGATCACTTCATTAGAATGAACATCTTTACTGGGAAACATATAAAAAAATTCAGCGAACTTTTTGTATATAGAAATTCGAAAGGTGAAAAAATGTAGGACGAATGATGAGCTGAATAGTGGCCTATATTTTTTATGCTTCTAAACTGGACAAAAGCACTTCGTCCTCGTGTTCTCGGCTGCTCTTTTTGCCACTCAACTTCATTTCATCAGACAGGCACCACGTCATCATATTTTTTCTCGCTATAATAACGTTACGTTTACGAAAAAGTGTTATTATTGTATCATCGTTTTGAAATGCTTATTGTGTTGCCGATGTTGCCGTCCCATAGCAGTGTTGTTGCTAGGTTAGACAATTTAATATTAATGCCAAACAACGGACATTTGAAGCAAGGTGATTGGCACCTCTCGAAATTTTCTCCACATGTAAGAAGGATTTTTGGATTTTTTTCTCCTTCGCGTGGTGTTCGTTTTTCTATATAGGTGGCAATCAGCAGTCTGTAAGAAAATACACCAGCGCACAACATTACAGTCCGGGTAAAGGACAAGGAAAAATGTTGTATTTTTATTCAACGTCCCCAGCAACAATAGCGCCGCTATCATCAAAACTCTCACCACTTTATTTTTATGAGTTTTCGTGACTTGCTCTCATTCACACTTCCGCCATTTCTCATTCATTTTTCCTCTTTCCTCTCCCGCTATGAAGATGAGAACGGTGATGATGCAATTAAATTTACAATTTCTTGTCCTGACTTTAGTAAAAATGGGTCAACGATAAAAAAAATATAAATATAGGTGTACATATCTACTACGCACAGGTATTAAATAAACTATTTAGATAGAACGAGGCAAATGGAGATGAAAGTCAGAGAGAGAGAGAGAGAGAGCTCCCTTTACTCATTTTTAAACGAAAACTTTCGCCAGAGAGTAAAATGAGGATATTATTAATTTTAAGGGAAATTTTCATTAAAGCCCGCCATCCACTCCCATCTCCTATCATTATCGTCGTAATAATTTTCGCCATCCGTCTAGCTGCTCGCTGTTGTCGTTTTTGCTCCGCTTGTGTCTTCATTTTACATGTTATTATTTATTCCACTTGGTACAATATTATGGCAGACTGGCTTTTGCTTGTACTCCACTACTGTTGTAGTGGAAATGTGCGACGAGTGTTTGCCTATTTAGTGGGAAAAAGAAGAAATGTAATTGCAAAGTATTTCGTAAGTACTCATCCAATTCATCCCGTTTAATGTGATGCCCCACTGCTTCTTCAGCAACTAGCACACGTTGCTGTTTTCTCGACGTCGTAGGGTGGTGGACTGGAGACAGACAGGCTGTGCTAACGAGAAAAAAAACTTAATTTTGGGATCACTTAAAATTGTACAGCCTTGTTTTTACTGCTTTAGCCTGTGCCTTGACAAAGATTTGTTGCTGTTCCACTTCATTCATGTACATACTATCAGCATTAAAAGTTCAGGTTTAACAGGAAGCTCAGCGATGCGACAACGAGGGAGATGACTCTGTATGAGTCGGTGTAGTTGGAGAAATGAAAATGGAAGGTCGCTGACTTTCTTCTTGTTCCATGAAGGGAAAAAGCTAAATAGAACTAGACAAAACGAATATATAGATGGAGTGGAGAGAGAGAAAGAGACTCAAGTTAAAGTTAAAAGCCATCTTTCATCCTACGCAACCATCTGATTCATCATCAACTGGGGCATTTCTCATTTTCGTAACTCGGCGGGAGAAGTAAATGTAAACTGGCAAGCAGGAAGCGACATATAAAGGCCATTCTAATCAGGTTACGTTATTTATTTATTTAAGACTGATAATTGCTTCTCCTTCTCTGAAAAGCCTCTCTGGTGCTACTGCGACTCAAAGAAACGTTTTAAATACCCTTTTAAAAATTGTACGTAGGTAAGTAGTAAGCACATTCGTGTAATAAAAGTACCATGCTTCTGTCGAATGACGCAAACGACACCTTCTGCTCTAGTTTTGCTTTTCTCGAGTGCTGGTGTCAAAGTCTTAGGTTCTTTGAAACATCGCTTTGCTTATTCCGAATCTCTGTGATATTTTATCCAGAATCTGTTCCTTGTGTTTTACCGGGGAAAACTAAGCACACGGACAGAAAGAATCTCCGATAACGACAACATTTACGGTAATCCTTGGACCATGGCGTATTGCATGCATCTTCCTGGTTCTGTTCAAACAAATTGTTTGTTTTATTCTCTGAAAAACGATATAGCACGACAAACTGGGCAAACTTTGCCCCAGCTTAACTCATCTTTTCCATTACCTTTTATATCGTGTTATTATTTATTATGTTTGCGTATTTTACTTTAGTCGCACGGTTATCATGTTTATATAAAACACATCATGGAATCGAGGAAGTACGATAAACAAAAAAGCGTTGGAAATCAAAGTGGCTGGGACTGGGATGATGATGATGATGTAACTAAAAGATACACCGAGAACCGAGATGTATAATAACTGCCAAAGAAAGTTTACCGAGCTCTTTCGGTTAGAAAATGTATCAATGCAAATAACACGCCTGGGGTCCTGGTGGGGTATTGGCTATCGTGCGTGCAAGTGTGTAAATGTTCCCTTTTTCATTACAAAGTTATACGGAATGGTCTGTTTGACAAAGGCGAATGTGAGAGGAATTATTATTCTTCATTGGTGGTTGGAGCAGCAGTAGTAGTGTCACCAACTTTATCCGTAAACTAAACGAAGCTAAATAAACCCAAAAGAGAGCGTATAATATTTATCCCACCAAAAATCCTAAGTAATATCGGTCTGAAGTCACAACACACACGCACATTTGTTTACAAGCCAGCAACAGGGGTAATTCCCAAAATACAAAATATCTCAAAATGTACAATTCTGAATGTTAACTGTGAGTGCGCAACACTCGGTCTCGTGTTGTTCTCCTATAATATATTACACAAGTAACAATGATACAAAGATCCTGCCTGAGTATATGCTTCACGCACCATCACCGCTGAACCTTGCCGTCACCTCGTCCTTGTAACTTCTATTCCAACTTAACTTTGTTTAGATTTCGTGTTGTTTATTCAGCAAAAAAGGAATAATAAAGGATGGCGGATATTACCCCAGCAGCACTCGTCTATTTTGCTGGCACAGTTGCCAACTACCGAGAAGAAAAAATGTCAATACTCCTGTCGTATTCACACTTAATAAAACAGTACGGAATAGTGTACGTGTTGTATATGGAGTACAAAAACAAACTATTTTCCCCCAAAAAGGAGAATCTGAAATTGATTTATGACTCATCCGCGACATGATTATGAGCTACAATTTAACGGGAGAAATTACTGTTTTATTTCATATTCCATATTTGATATTAATATTATTACATTTTTTGAAGCTTCCCTCTTGTTACACTGACATACGTCGTAATATTACCAAGTAGGCTCCTCTGGCAATACCAATTATATTCAATGGTAAAACTTAGTTACCCAGAAAATTGAAGCAAAAGTTACTCCGCTAGTGGCACACATTTTGCATTTTGCCAAGCATTTGAATTGAGTTTCCGTTTTCTTAAATGAATCTCGTTCCAAGCTTTTCTGTTTTGCTGCCAACCAATTATATTAGTCACTCTACGATATGAGAAAACGCAGAAAACTAAAACTAAAATAGTGTATCATCACTACATAAGCAAATATTTTGATTAGAACTGTACAATATATACCGTATGACATGTAATATTGAGTTACGTTTCGGGGAAAAGGAAAATCGACATCTCAAATTTAGTGTTCTTTTACGTACTCATCTCTCTTATTCTAGCTGTCATCTTACTTTGTCAATAATAATTTTCTTCGTCGACTGATAATTTCTTTGGGTTACCTCGACTAAACAAGAAAGTGGTGGGTTATTATGTGTATAATTTTTCCGTGATATAATACATTTCCTATTTACTGCTCTTCTGTCTTCTGTATTTGCCTACTACTAATACAATAATGATTGCTTTCTATGCGTACATGAGTCCACAAACTTACATATATGTAATCACTCAGTCGTGTTGGTTTAATCAACCCCCGTGAAGTGGAAAGAAACATTAATTGTAATAGTGCTGGGTAAGTTTGGGAAGATGGGTTAGTAGGGAACGCTTTACTGAATATAATAAGTGCGCATCATTTTGTTCATACACCCAACCCAAAAACTAAATTAAACACATATCCGCATCCTGATTGACTTTGATTTGGTACACAGCAGAGAGAGAGAAAAAATAAAGGAAAATGTAACTAAACTTGGCTTGATAATATTCGTTGCAGTTTATTCCACTACTCCCTCTCTCTGCTTGATGGCTCTCTGGTTAGCAATTGCGCGAGAAGTCACACTGGGACCACGACGAGAAAAGTGCATTGAATGCATCCACTATCAAGAATACTATGTATGTCTGTAAATATTCGAATAAGCAATCATCATCATCATTGTCATTTCAGTTTGTTGTCCCCTTCTTTAATCTTCGCCACCACTGCGCGTTTTTATTGAGTGCATCGCCCCACACAGATTGCACTTGGATCGATCACTCACTTCAAGTCAGACTACTTTTGGGATGTCTGGAATAAGTTTGTGTTCGCATCATGTTGTTGTTGTCGTCGTCGTCGTCTCCACTTAAGGCAACAATACAAAACCAACAAAACGATACCGTTGCATTATTGTCGATTCCGATGATTGTGCGTGTGAGGTTTATGCGGCAGAGACAGTGTCAATGCCAATGTTTTTCGGAAGTGTGTGCCTTGTGTACATTTCGGCTCAATCTCCCAACGAGTCAAGGCATCTACGCACCAGGGACAAATCATAGTGACAGCTCTCACACAGAGAAAACAAGCTATGATGGCTACAGCGAGGCTTTTCATAATGACGAAAATGACGAGCAAGTGGAAGAATGATACAAAACTTGATGATGATGGACAAGTAGAGTAAATAAAGGCGATACCCACTCTCCTCTCAGTTTGATTACTAAGCCGAGAGCAAACGCAATGGAGATGGATTGAAAAGACAGAAAACAGAGATAAAGCCGTTCAAAAAAAGATATCCTGTGGATTCTTTAATAAGGTCTCCACCCAAACTGAACACGTAATTTACTTTCTCGATAAAAACCTGGCTGTCTCTCCCTCCGCCTTGTTCTTGTTTGTACTTGGCTGTTATTATTGTTATTTTATGATTATTATTATGACGATGATTTGGTAATAAAAAAGTAAGTGATATTATTGAAAATTTGCTGCGTGTATGCCTACCATCGTCACCTTTTGAACAAAATAAAGTTTACATTTTATATTTTCATTTTTTCTTGTTTAAACTGCCTCATCATTGCTGTCATTATCACTCACATTCGTCAGCCTCAGCAGCAGTGCTGAAAAGGAGGATTTGCTCTGAATAAATTGTTTTGACACTGCTGCTTAATGATAAAATAAATGGATGTTTGTTTGCTCCTATTTTAAGGTTACGCATTATTCTTTGTATTTTTTATGTCTATCTACCATTTTAGGCTCGACAGAAGCAAATCAGACAGCTTGTAAAACATGCCAGAATGACTGACATTTTTTTGCCGACAACGTCGACAAATATTATTGTTAAGAAGAGTAAGCACCAAGCTTTTAAGATAATGGCTTGATGATAGCTATATGAGCCTATTATTTTTATTTCTTTGTTGATTGCTACCTGATGATAAATGGTGGTACATAAAGAGACACGACGTATATGTATATATTTCGTTTCGCGGTACTTAACTGTGGGCGTTTGTTGATGTGCATGTGTGACTTATCGCTGTAAATGAAAGTAAACTTGAATTTTTTTTTATGTTTATACCTTTCTAAGTGTACGTGTGTGTAAATGAGAGCATAGACGAATGGCAGGGGGTGGTTTCTGACAAGAGGCGGGGGATAATAATGCCTGGAGTCCATTTCGGTTCAGTAAACTCTCGTCGTATCCCTCCTTACGACCGTTGTCATTAAGATGATTATTATGCTTTCACATGAGTTCATTAAGCGAAAAACGGGCGGCAAGCAACCAGCCATATAATGTGTATGTCCTTATGTATAGTGCGCACACGACCTGGGAAATGCCTAACTACGAGAGGACAATCCACAAAAGAGCAATATACTGGCCCAATTTGGCGGTAAAGGAGGATCACCGTCCAGCCTCAAGTAATTGAGAAAGTTCAAGAAGGTAGAAAGGGCTGTGTACTTTATCGTCCGTCTGGAAGGCAAAAAGTCAATTTCTCGACTGGCCAAACCTGCCAACATTATACCGGGTGTTTCTTCTACAACGGCAGAGACACGAACAAAAACATGCCCCCATACTTTTGCTAATTGCGTATCTCCTTCTCCTTTCTCTCCCTCTCCTGTAAAACAAAAAAAAACCCTAGGCAAACCTAAAGCGAAGAAAGAAAGTGTGGCTATAAAAAAGTGTCCACATCAGTCAACTGGCAACAACATGACATGTGTACATTATCTCACTGAATCCGGTGCTTTGTTACAAAGTTTCTCTTTTTAGCCGTACATGAACTTGAGAGTTTGTTTCTTCCGAAGTAAGTCAACCGGTACTGCTGCTGCTGAACGCCAGCGTTGTAATCAGCCGGACAAAGTATAACATGGCCTTTTTGGAATGCGACACGCAAAAATATCTGCATGCAATGGGAAGCACTGGAAACAGCAATAATGTACCTTCCTATATGTTCTAGTAATGTAATAAAAGTGTGCCTTTGAGAGATGTCGACATGCAATTGCCAAAACTTTATAGATTTTAGCTTATTCCATCCAACCTTTCTGGGAATTCGTTATGGGTTTTTTCTTCGGTCGTAATTACTTTGTATAGTTGTAGTTGTATGTCTGTTTCCTTCTTGGGTTTCATTAGCAAAAATGTCCATTTTCTTTTATACCTTGCGCTGTACGTACACAATAATATACACACGCAGTAAAAGCACTATACTACTTTTCTCTACTGTCCCTTATTATTTTGTTTCATTTGAATTACGAAATGTAAAACTCCGGAAATTGTTCTGCGTCCCCGGTTAATTTTTACCTGTTTATTTGAAAGTTTATGAGTGGGTTTTTTTTCACAACATCTCATCAGCAGCAGAAAGTCAAAGTACTTTGAATGCACATATAGAAGCAACACACAACTATAATAACGATATAATAATAAGTATACACACACCTACATTTTCTCAAGTGGTTATGAAGACTTGAACGTCTGAATTAAAACGAGGGAAGCTTGTTTGGTGGCAAATAGTTTTGTATGTTCTATATTTTCTCGTCGTCATCAACATCATCATCGTCATTATTCGTATCGTAATAATAATCACTGTACATGTAATAACAATAGCACTATCCATTGGCTGATATCGTGACCAACGTTCAATGCAAAAATATTTTTATTGAGGACTTAATTGCATGTACTTAGCTATGACCTCGGTGGGTTGTTGGGTGGTGGCTGTGGAGGATATTGTATAAAATGGATGGATTTTAATTACAATTAATTATACACTTCGTTTTATACTTCAGAGAATTCTCCTGCTCCTATAGTGTATATGTGTACATATTATGTACGTGTGTATATGTACGTTTGTGTTTTTTCACGCTTACGACCTAATTTTCCATATGTTACTTTACCCTGTAAATTGTAATTGGTTTTTATATTATTTAGTCAGGTAAAAACCGCAAAAAACTTGCATTCCAATTTTCAAGAGTAAACACCTAATACTAATGGTAATTACTCTGTTTCCTCTCCTTATACTAATAATAATTCACTAGACTTCATTACAAACTTCAAACATACAATTCTATTCGCTCAAATCCTCTCCTACTGCATAATAAAGAGCTGAAATAACAAGTGTGTTGTGTTGTGTAAGCGTACAAGCTAGAAAGTAAAGTAAACCAACAAGTAAAGCAGATAATAATAAGAATAATATAACAGACATTTTTTCCTATTGCGCTTTTGTACTAAACTCCTACTGTAGCAGGAGAACTCGGCAGAAACTTTGTAATTAAAATAACCGCATTTATTATTAATTTTGTGGAAAAGGCAACAACAGAAGCCCAAAAAGGCTTTACTTATGCACTACGCTGAAACCTACTCAAAAAAGGTAAAACTGTCAACTGTTGGTTTACTGGCACATGGTACTACTGGTAAAGCAAAGGAATGTTTTATGTGCCAACTGCTCTGACTTGTCATGTTGCTAGTGACGCTTGTCACTGGCAGGAAAACACGTAACAGGTTAAGTCATAAATTATGCATTAACTTTACTTCTCTCTCTCTCTCTCTCTCTCTCCCTCAGTCTAGTTCAGCCTTCATTTAATCTCATAAAGCATTTAATACGGGAGTGTGGACGATTATTCACACGGTTCTCAGCGTAGTGCGAAGTTAGAATAGTAGCTGAGGGTGCACATTTGCACTGTTGGCAGTTGGCGCTACACTGACGGTAAAATAATTTTATTGTAAATATTACTGCATATGTAAAGATACGGGTAAAAACTAGATTTCTTGTTCACAGAAGGGCAGAGAAAGGAAAAAAGATAAGAGCTCGCACGCCCCGTCTTGTCGACCACTCGACTATATGAGTTATTGCGTGTGCGGAAAATCAACGCCGGGCATTCCACATTCGCTTTTGCTTTCCTGTCTGACAACAACCACTCTTGAATAATGTAGACAATTATCAATTGCGCACTTTAAGTAGGAAAGGAAGGAAAATCAATTTTAGAAAGTATGTTAATTAAAGAGCATTACTTTACTATAAACTACACCCAGACATACATATATCACTGATAGAGAAAGTGTATTACGTGGGTTGTGTTATCTGTAATGATGAAATCTGACAGTTTCTATTACGGAAAGTAGGGTGCTTGATAAATGATGCGTTGGCTAATTGACAGGAAAGATATTGAGCACGACGTAAATTAATTGATTTGGTGTGCCTAATTTTGAAAGAATGTGAACCAAAGCTATATCACGATCTAGGGAATCGGGACTTTGAATGGAAAATCGGTAAAGAGGTAGGAAATGGACACTGCAATGCCGTTGGTTGCCAAGTAAACTATGCCCATTGATCGCATTAAAATGTCATTGTGCTTTTCTCTGTGTACCTATGTATCGGGATGTCATTCCTCTTATGTAGGACGCGAATGCGCAAATATTTACTGTTGTCGTAGTCCGATTACTCCATAACATGAGAGCAATATGGTAAAATCATGGTATGACATTATGGAAGTTGCCTCAAATTTCTACAAGGAACATTTTGAAGAACGTAGAGAGAAAACTGTAAAAGGGGGAAAAGAGACATGTGTCACTATCATCATCATCAACAACAACAACACGTGGGAAAATTTCAACAAGAAATACGTTTGTTTTTCTTTGAGCTTAACTCGCTTTTGTTTTTGTCAACTACTTTCTTCCCGTAAATCATTTTGATGATAGCCTCTTGTGTCGTTTGCAGGCAAAACTACCTGAATACATTTTTTCTTTTCGCATAAACTTGTCGTTTCACAGGTATTTTCCGGTAATGAAATGAGACACTTATCCTCGTTCTGTTCTGTCTACACTGTCGTAGTAGTAAACATGTAGTCTACCATTCTTTTATGTCAGGTATATATTGCACTCTTGAAAATTGATTGATCTGTTGCCGAGTACCTTAGAGTTGAGAGAAAAACAATAGATGAAACCGTGAAGAAATTTTGTCAACACTGCGTAGTAGACAAACTAGTGAAAGAAGAAAGCAGATTTTGAAGACTACTGAAACAAAACGTTACAAGTTGGATTGATGACAACAAACAAAAGTGGTTGTGATTGGGACTACGCTGAGAAAATAAAATAAGAAGGATGTTCTTTGTCTGCTGGATTTTGGAGTGAAGATTGGGTTTGTGCTCAAGTGGTATTGCATAATAAAAAAAAACATCTTCCAAAGCGTTAAACAAAATGCTTCAAAAGAAATTTCAATTTACGTCTTGATTAAATTACAGGTACCTATACATATATTTAGACACTTGGTCTGGTTG
>JAHZNB010005255.1:0-13307 GCA_027744295.1 Callyntrura guangdongensis
AACATCACACATCAAATACAACTGATAGTGTCCAATAAAATAATGTTTGTACCGAACAGACAAACAGACAAAAAAGTTAAGTAACGTTTAAACTTTAAACCGATGACGAATTTTCAGCAATAGTTCTGCAAGTTCCATACAACTCGTCGAGAGTCTAAGCGAGAGTCCCCAAATCACAAGAAAGCATTTCTTTTTCAGTCTCCGTTGGTTTAGCATGGTTGCATTCATGTAATTGCTTCCATCGTCTCGTTTCTAAATTAAACAATCTTTTCTAAATTTTACTAAACTGTATAATTAATATTATTTGCTTGACTTACAATCTTCTGCAGAGTCCATGCTCTGTAGTAATTCATTATTGGAGAAAGTCTCGTTTTTTGTGTGTATGTACGTGTCTGACATAGATATTGCTTTAAAATAAAAACACATTCGAGTTTAATTTAATTCGTAACTCCTTTAACGATCTAGAAGGATTAAAATAAGGTAAGGGAGTTAATCTACACATTTGTTGATTGATTTTTTTATAATATTTCTTCCCGATTTTTTATTGACATTAAATAACCCACTGTGCTGCATCCATATACAATTTGTAATACGCAATTTTAGAGAAATTCATGTGCATGTTGGCATGTTCTCATTTGCATGAGAGAAACAAACAGGATCGCCGTAACAAACCCAAAGAATATTTTAATAGATGTAGCTGGAGAGATAAAGGGAGCATGTTACAAAGTGATAGAAAAAATATTAATTAATTCTATTGTTCTTCTGGAGAACATGCAGTTTTCATAATTGTAATTATTGCATTTAACTTATAGAAATCACAAATGCAAGTTAAATTGTTCACCAACTTAAATAATAAAATGAGCTCTGACTTTACTGTCGCATGTAAAAAAATCTCTACATATATCGTATTTTGCATCCTGTCACTTTAGCGTCATTAAGCTTCACGAATATTCACCATGTTCTTGGTGTATAGTATCATCATCATAACAGCTTTCGCAACAAAGTACAGAATTATGAATCCGAGATCATAATAATAATAATAAGCTTCCAGTATGCCATATAACCATCAGTAACTACCAAACATTATTAGTGAATGCATATTTACAGAAAATTCGAAAGAAATTCTTATTCGAAGTCACTCATTTCATTTAAAAAAAATCTTACCAGTAGCAAAACAAACGAGCAGTACATATGAGAGGCTGGCAGTATAAACAATTTTTTTTACTACTAAATAAGTATCCATCTTACCCAACATGAATGGTCCCGCTCAAATTACGTACATCGACTAGGTCACTACCTGCCTGGGAACAAGTAGACCTGCAGAAAGTTCCTTGTCAACCAAAATCCCGAGCGAGGGAAATGTTTTCCCGGCTACTAGTGTCAGCGTGTTAGCATCATGTACGCTGGTACAAGAGTGGTGAATACCAAAAAGATTTTGTTTATAGCCATACGTGATACAGTAAATTTAACCCAAACTGGAGTTCGTCTTATGGCAATGCCGTTGAATCAGAAATAGTGGAAACCATATCAGATTCATCCACCGCTAAAAAAAATGTGTTGGATGGTGTCGTGTAAGTTTCTTTGGTACAACAATCATAAATATTTGCGTTATGTTGTATAAAGTACTTCAGAATTTTTGTTGACGGGGTTAAATTCTGAAAGTCAAGTCTATGGTTATTTGGTACAACCAGAACCAGACTATACATTCAAGATCAACTTAATCATTTTGTGACAATCCTTCTTGGTATAACGCATTTATTGTCCAACTTTAATTACATACACCTTGCGTGTTTTATTGAAAATCGGTAGCTAGGTAGTTTAAGATATTCTCTATCATATGGCCAAAGGGTTTAACACAAAAATAATTTTAAAGGCATTAAATTGATATTTCAAACAAAACATAAACAAAAACACATGTTAACTACCGACTTTCAATAAAATTGGCCGTGTTGTTTCCGAGTTCGACGGGGTAACGTAAAGTTACAGGTTTACATGTTATGCAAATGACGTTCCGTGATGAGTTTGTAAACACTATTCATGGTACTCTCTTAACTACAAAAATCGATTTGATTTTGACTTATTTTCAGAAGTAGAGTTTTATATTTTTGACAAGCTTCCAACGTCAGACGATTCATTTTATC
The DNA here is from genome assembly GCA_027744295.1 of Callyntrura guangdongensis. Taxonomy (NCBI): domain Eukaryota; kingdom Metazoa; phylum Arthropoda; class Collembola; order Entomobryomorpha; family Paronellidae; genus Callyntrura; species Callyntrura guangdongensis. Next base: position 2,142 of record JAHZNB010005255.1, read on the forward strand.
CGGTATGGCAGAATCCAAACAGATCCGTGAAAAGTATGACCGAGAAAAATTATTGATGATTTTTCCAGAGGAGGTAAATAATTAGGAAAGAAAATTAATTATTTTATAAGCCGAGCAAAAATATTTAAAGTGGTTAATATATATGTAGTAGTGAATAAAACAAGAAGTCCCAATAGTATTATTATCGTACTTTTGAATATTCTATCTTGTGAACAGATATGGATTATGATTTTGGAGACGGTTGAAGATGACTCGGACCTCGTAGCCGTGATCAATCAGTTTCCTTTTTTCAAATCCCTGCTGCAATCAAAACTGCAAGTGATTCTTTTCTCGCAATTATTCCCAATACTGCGAACCTTCAGCGAGAATAATCCTAAGGAAAACTTAACGTTGGACTTGTACTCACCAACAGTCTTTAATCTGCGCCAGGTTTGTAAGAGGTGGAATCGGGTATTAAACCAACTACACGAGAATTTAACCGCTACCCATGTTCAGCTTCGCCAGAATCTCCACCCCGATGATGACATAATCGAATTCGATGGACCTAGAATGTACTTGTTTACGGAGGATCCACGCGGAGCTAACGTTGGGTTACAACGGTTCCTCGACTATTTTCAAAATAGCCATCCTTACAAAAGCAACGCAAATCCATTCCTTGGACGGAAAGTCACACTGATGTTTAACTGTGTGGAAGAATATGATTCGGAGTTTGTTGTGTCCAGCCGTATCAATTGGATGCTGCAGCAGTACGGACATCACATTCATCGCTGCACTATCATCTTGAAACACAGGTTTAATAGCTTTCAACTCGATGCTTACAACCAAGTTATGGAGTGGCTGTCAAACTTACCAAATTTGAAGGAAGCAGAGATCTATGTCCCTACCAGTGAGCTTTATCGGATAAGAGGAGAAGAGTATATAGATAGGGAGGATCAGAACTTGGTTGATTTTATTATGCAGGTGTTGTCTTTACCCAACATTGAACACAGAATCAGCAATTCCACAGAAATTGAACGTCTTGTGTACGAACTATACGGCATGGGTGAACCAAACGGAATACGAGATAGGGAAGAAGTAGAACCAGTGAATGAGAATGAAAACGTACTGGAGAAAGGAAGATTACTGACGATGTACCTGCGTCAACTTCAAGATTTGTTTAGTATCGATCATCATATGGCAGAATATGGTTATGGGGCCAGCTTTAACGTTAGGTATACTCCATTGAAAAGCCTGGTTGACAACAAAACGACCAAAACTGAAGGGAATTTTCAAAATCTACCTAGCCCGGTTTGCTTAAACCTGTCTTTGGGTTACTACAACCCCATAGATTTTATCTTACCGATGAAGGAAAGTCTACAGAAGTTGCAAATCACGTTGGGTTTTCAAATCCCGTGTTCGCACAATATCAAACAGGAAGTTGAGTTTATCGGGTTTGAAAATCGTATGCTGGAGTCCAACATCTGGACCCTCTTTCCAAAGCTAACGAAATTGGTCATTGTGGAAGATTTCGAAGTTCCCTGCTCACGATACAATTTATGCCTGTTTCATAACGGGGAAGGTCACAACGGCATTATTACTGACAGTGTGACTTATACGCGACAGGAATGGGAAAAGAAAATGAGCAAGTTGGACATGTACTCATAAAGATTGGGAGTGGAAAGCTGCTTGCGTTGGCATAACGAAATATTGCATCTACATGCACTGAATTTCACAGAGCAAATTTCAAGTTACTTATTTTTTGCCTTGAATATTTTTATGAGTAGTTTTACTTTTTCATGCATAATTCATTAAATATGACATGTTGTATTTCTTGTTATACTTCTAACAGGCATACATTTACAGTATACTTTTGATTTTCCACCAGTAATGTTCCAAATTGTACCTACCATTACCATATGTGTATAGGTAGCAAGGCGCATATTGTTATAATTTTATTATAGGTTATTATTATCTCATTCATCAAAAAAAAAGTTTATGGTTGATAGTTTAGTATTAGAACAGCATGCAATTGTTTTGTTTCCTTGTTTATCGAGTTTAAAATTAATTTAATGATCCAGGATAGTTCGTTAGTTCTAGTTAGTTCTGGAACATTCAGCACCCCATCCTGGGTTGTTACACTGACTGGCTGACTGTACTGGCTGGATAGGATGGCTAAGCAGTGCAACTGAAGGAGTGGGGTTACTCTCTGTGTCATTATTGTTAACTGTTTCCTGAGTGGGGAGAAAAACATATATTTAAATTAGTTATACACACGTTTCTAGTTTTAATATTAATTCCCAATTTTCAAAATTGTGAAATGCTTTATATCATGTATCCTTTGATGTATATCAATGATGTAAAATATTTTAGCGTTATGTTACTTTGGCAAAGGCAATGACCACACCTCTCTGACAACTTGTCCTTAGGTTGTATACGTTGAATTATGACTGCTTCAACCCAACATTGCATCGCCTTGCATTTAAAATCGTTTTAGTGCATAATATACCGGCATAATAGATGATGTTATACTTATTACTATATTAAATACGCAACAACATGTCAAGTAAGTACATTCATGATAAATTTTCCCGGAAAAATGCATAGAAAAATTACAGAACCAATTAAACCACTTTCTATTTCTATCTTTCATTTTCTTACGACTTTGTAATAATAACAAATTGCTTGGCCAGCCCTCACCAAGATAAATGCAGGAAAAACCTTGAGAAAGAACGATCCTGATAATTTGTTTTACACCGCGCAGCTTTTGCCAGAAGCGGTGAAAATGTGTTTTAGCAGCTAACCCGCCTCTGTCATTATTTTATCAGTGAAAACAAACGACCTCCAACATTTGTTTATTTTTCCTTCTTCCTCATTTTGATCATGTATCACGGCAACGTTAACATATCATCGTTGCTTATCACATCAATGCATAATGCATCTTTTTTTTTTTATTAAAAGTCACTTATTCAGCTAAATCTACCTTATCATCTTATTCTCTTTCATTTTTCTCCACTCACCACCACCACATGATCTTTCCTATAATCTAGCCCGTGGCATCTTCCCATCCACTGGCCGGCATCCGTGTATCTGTAAGTCTTTGTCGTCACACGTGCGTGACAACCGCATCCCGTTACTATCAACTGTGTACCACTATACACTACAATATCCTATCTCAGACAAGCAGAGAAGGTTACCCCCGCCTACCCAACTACAAGCCTTGATTATTGTTACTACTCGGCGTGCGGCGAATTGATCAAATCAGGATACATTCACTCCAAAAGCACTACGTGCCTCCATGCAACGCCATGCAAAGATAATTTGAAAACTTCACTGCGTTGCTAAATGCACTCCAAAGTCCTTGCCAGTTGTTTCTTATTGATTTTCGGACCCGAGTTACATCATTCTCTATTCCTCCTCTCTCACTTGAATTACATAAGACTTTGTTTTACAAATAGTTCCGTGACTTCATTCATTTCTACGTCAACTGTCATTTCCTCCTCTTGAGCACGTTTTACTAATTATTAGCATCATAGCATTAACCAAAGGTTATCGTTCTCTTTTCTTTTATCCTCTGTCATTCTTCCCGTCATTTATTTCCATTTTATTGTGTTAATACCATTCCCATATCCAACCTAAATAGCTTGTCGCATGTCAACTTGTCAACCATATACTTACCTACCTTCCTCTTATATCGCAACAGTACGGCCGTGTCATCATATGCCATTATGCCAAAGATAATTTCGTTGCCTGAGTTAGCCTGTCCTCAACTATCCCATTGTGTATTGTTGTAGGTAAGATATTAACTCGTGTTTTACCCGGCATTTGACGTTGTATGTGGAACGTCACACGAAAACAGGCATTATTTTTGCGACCCCCGAACCCCCTCTCCATATTTCACTGTAGCAACATGGGGCAAGTCAAATGGGAACAGTAATAATCATGATCCCCTCCAACACCGGCCCCCCGACAACTTGTCAAAGTTTTTTTTATTGTTCATAGCCCGTAGATTTTCATGTGAGTTTATGTGCATGTTGTGAGTGAAAATGAGACATGTGAACTCATCGACTTTCTACAACATACCCATGTATGCATGTAGGCAGACAGCGAACCATGTAGGTATTTTTGGCTCATTTGTTGCCTGTGCAAAAATATTTTTTCTTGTTGTGCATTCCCCTCTCTACCCAGTATTTCTTCGCTTTTGCCTGATGCACGCTTTAGCTCCCTCCATACTGCATACTCCACATGCTACTATCATAGCATTCCACACGGAATTCAATGAAGCGCCATGTGATTCGCTGTCACAACGACTACTCCCAGCGATTACTCCCGAACGGCGTGCTTTTTCGTATTGGGTTCTCCTTTCCACGTTAACACAAGAGGAACGCGAACTAACACAAGATGTACATGGAAAAAGGACTTTGCTCTACCATAAGATTGCGTTGTATATAAACATATTATTTATGTGTACCTACCAAATATGTATACAGTAGATATGCTTATCTACTATATGCTTATGATGATAAGACAAAAGCCACATCGTTTTTATAGCGGCTTTCTACCACATGCCTGACATCATTGTCATCTCTCTTCACACTGCAAGCCTCGTTTTCCACGATGTGTTCCATCTCGCCTCTTTCAGCCTGTTGGATATCCCTCCATTCAAAACACACACGGACATATGGCAAATCACCAACTAAAACTGCAACTGCCTTAAATAACCTGTCTATATACATACTATCCTAGCATTGCCGGGCTCGCCAACGATAGTCTTTCTGCGTTAAAAATTGTTTGCCACTTTTCTCCCTCCGTGTGATCGTAATGATGATGCCCTCCTTCTGGTGTTATTTCTCTGTGCTGTCGCGCTACCCCGTCCACGCTAAATCTTTGTCTCCCCGTAAGTCAGTATTGCACATTGCTTCTCCTCTGTACGGCATGTACGCTGGTTCACTTTTCTTCTTTAAGAAAGAGCTTCTCTCCTTTCCCAAGCACACTTGCACTTTTTCTCTTGACTCGGTAGGGTCGGAGTTTTTAGCATCATCCGATAGGCCTTCCGCAAGTTTCTCCCTAAAAGGAGTTCATCGTGTGCTCGAGCAATAGTACATTACAACTCTAGCAGACTGTGTGTGCTTTTTGCCGTATTACCATCACTTTTACAAACACACGCAAAGGATCGCCGTCGTCGTCGTCATCATCATCATCGGCAGAAAAAATCAGTTCATTCAACATCATCGTACTAGTCAGCAGTGAAGTAAAATTTTCTTGGTAATCCTCGTGTGTGAATCCAACCATCCAATTCTTTCTCTTGCTTCCGTTTCGTCCTTTTTTTAAAAAAGAAAAACCTTCTTCATTGTCGTTCGAGGAAACAATTTAATTCACTACAAAGGAAAGAGTGGCCAAAGTCGTGGTGACTCAAGCAAAATTGAGTTGGGGTTTGACCGCGCTGCACAGTAAAAAAGGGAAACAGTTCTGTGGAATTGCTTAACTATTAAGGCGGTCCCTCGGGGAAAGTTGTTCATCGTTTAGAAAATTAAGCATCTTAGTCAAACACTCAGTTTACAATCTTCTGCTTGTAGTATGTATAGATATAAAGTAAAAATTTGTGTCCACCTCAATCTCTACTCGAATATACCGGAAACAGTGACTCTGCTCGTATGACGATAACTATCGTCTCCCGAAAATTCATTATCAGAATAGAAGGGGGATTCGTTATTTTTTTCTTTTTGTTTTAAGTAGAAAGTTTTTCTTTTCTGTTTCTTCTTTTCTTTCTCTTTACTAGACTTGTTTGTTAAAGACCATTTACCTTTCTTTCCAGCTCAGATAAAAATATAGCAAAGAAAATTCCAATTTATTGTTTAAAAAAATTACACCGTTACATACACCCCTTGATTTGTTGAGTTGTGACGAAGTATACACGTCAAAAAAGCTGCAACTAGCTTGAACGTTAGATCTGTAACTACCAATTTACAAACCAAAGTCGTTACAACTCGCATTATCTTTTTAAGAGGTAATTAGTGCGCAAGAGTATTTAACTTATTCACTTACACGACTAGTGAGAATGCCACACCGTAACGAAAGCGGGAAAATTATCACCAGCAAAACGCCTCTGCTAAGTAGCCACTCCAGCAAGATCTCATCTTCCTCCGCATCCTCTGCACCAGTCAGCAGTAGCCCTAGTACCAACATGAAACTAAAAAACAACAACAACTCCAGCAGCAATGGCGTTCTCGCAGAAGCCGAGGACAAGCTGGCTAACCATCACCCTGACATGGGGATGAAAAATGGGCATCATAACGATCATCACCGGCAACATGAAACTGACCTGGATTTGATGCCGTCAACCAAGCCCCACGTGCTAGCCACTGCGGCTGCTGCTGCTGCTACCAACTCTAGCAGCAGCAAGGAACAAAACGGGGTTGATCAACATTCCAACCTAATAAACGGAAACGATCTGAGTAATAGTCTGAATGAGCAACTTCATAGACAGCAGCAACAAAATGGGGAGCCGGAAGAAACCGCCGCCGCCGCTGCTGCAGGTTACATCACTGGAGAACCCACAATTTCCTTTGCTTTAAACGGAAAGCAAACAGAGAACGAGGACGAGGAACAAGACGGCATGTCCTCCACCACGGTTAATGGACAGGAGAGTCCATCGCTGAAAAACGGCTTTTTACACTTTCATCCTCAAATCAAGGAGCAGTGTGATGTGCCATGCAGAAAGGACTTCATCAAAACATTGGAAGACTCTGAAGAAGGGATCAGCCGACCCAAGAAAATTTATCGGGTGGTTCTCACCGGAGGTAAGCAAACACTCCAAATTTTCTATCTTTCTATATGCCTTGAAGCGTAATAGGTTGTAGTAAAAATGTAGCACGGGGTCGGTCGTTCCCATTTGCCATACATTACATGGGAAACTTTTTTTATAAATGAAATGAGCCATTGAGCTGTCAAAAGAATTTTAAAGAGATGTCATGCCATCATACATATATGCATACTAGAGGATCAAGCTATTATGTCATCTTCCCCATTTTTCTCGGCTAGCTTCATATATATAGACACCCAGTTGATCATCAGCCTAGTAACCTCAGTGAGAGTACTTTTGCTATTGCTACCGAGTTGATAGAGTCACTCAAGCTAAAAGCCATTTAAAAGATAACTTTAACAGGGAAAGCCCCTATTTTTCGGCTATTTACACAACAAACATCATCATCATCGTCGTCGTCGTCGATGCTATCACGAGAACAAAGTCTCGGCATAAAAGTTAATGTAAACTGTTTGTTTGCTTTTCAAGCATATTATTTATCTTGATGTAAAAGCCCAAAAGGAAACAGGTAGATAGGTAGAGTAGGCAGGTCCATGTGATGTGCGATCCCATCACCATCATTCATCTTTAATCTTCCTTCATACAGCTTTTCTTTTTTTGCAAAAGAAGCTTCATCCATCCAACCGTGTTGGATTTGCCATAAAATCGTAAATTGTTGTTGTTGTGGAAGCTGCAAGCGCAGAGAAAAGTTTTTGTTGTTATTTGTAGTAGTAGAAGTAGTATATTATTTCGCAAGCGATACCGAAGTAGTCCGTTGATAAGCACACAAAAATTCATAGGGAACAAAACCAACCCATATATATTTTTTGTACAAAAATTACAACTCTTTCATCTCTTGTGTGTGAATACGTGTATTTTTCGGTTGGCAGAATATTTTTTTGTTGTTGGCAGACCGACATCAATATATCTCGCATATAGACTAAAATTTGGGGTAATGGCATGACTCACATGCATGCACATACGTTTTACAAAAAAAGCACATGCTATATATGACATACAGTCCACAGGGCAAATCAGCAGAAAAAAGACAACATTCACAGAAAGAAAAAGTCTTATGATGATGACTAAATTATGTATTATAAATAAATACACGGGTTTACACAAACAAGCAAATCACAGTATCGCAGCAGCAGCAGCGCAAATAATTAGCTGTTGGAAGGGTATATACACAATTCATGTATACCAGAATAAAAAGTGAAAATATACGAGCGGTTTAGACTGTGTGTGAAATTGCTGTGTCTTGGTCGCCAGTTGTAGTAGAGCAGATAGCAAACCGAAAATTCATTCATCAAACGACTCCCGTCTCGTTGTGGTCGTTTGCCAGAGCCAAAAACCAATACGTAATTCGGAATATATGTACCTATCTTCCGGAAATGATGATCATGAAAGATTTGACGATTTTTTGTGCTCACACACACACACAGGGAGTGAAAGAGACGATCATGTGAGCAGGCATTCTTTCTTCCATTCTGTCTGCTGATTATTTCTTACGAGAGGGGAACAAGATGGGACGGGACCATATTGAACCCCTCCTACATAACACGCGTAATATGACAACTCGTGATGATAAAGATCGAGACGTGATTCAATGACGTTATTTTTTGTTCTGTAATTTTTCCCCGGTAGATAAGGGGAACATATCGAATGTTATCAAAATAGGAAAGGCCAACGACGTGGCGTGCTTTTTCGTTTGTTTCTTTTGAGTCCATTAGCATTTTGGCTGGTGGGGACTTGTGACACATTCTATTTCCCGCACTCGCGCGGTTTGTCTTGCTCCGGTTTCTTTGTAACAAAAAGATTATATCGCACTTTCCCCTTCATTCATTATTTAGCGGAGTTAAACATGTTAATACGGGGAAAAGGTGAAGACAGTGTGATGATACGACAAAAGGATACCACCGCATCGCTGTTTTCTTTCCGCATCCGTTTTTGTTTGTTTGTAGGGCTTGCCAGGTCTTATTAATATTTCATCCCTATTACCCGTGTCATTTTCCTTGTGAATTTAGAGTAGTCCTGTATATACAGTTCGTTGCTCGATGAATCGGATGGGTTTATGGCCTATTATTAAAATTTATCGTTTTGCTGATACCGCTGCTTTCACTACCCTCCTTTCTCATACCTGTGTCCGTACGTGGCGTTTTTCTCTCTACGTGTACGGGTGTTTCCCAATCCGCCATTAATCAAAAACACACTAAAATATTTAAATGAATGTGCGCACAGCTTTCGTCCGTAATAAATTTCGTATTGAAGCATTATAAGCATCTTTGTTATATACTCGTTGGTACTGGTCAGTGGTGACCTCATAAACTACTTTTGAGGAAGAACCAAAGGATATGCGGCAGAAACCATGTTTTCGATATTTAGCTTCAGGAGCAACAGTCCCGTCATTTTTTACAGCCGCCGTTTTTATGGCTGTATAGATACAGTTATTAATGTTATCGCAAACAGACGGAAATTTTTTATAGGATTGTAAATAAGTGCTCTTTGACGATTATAGGCACCCAGCCATCATAAAAACAAAAGTTTTAAAAAGTCGCCCCAAAAAATAGACGACCATGATGATGAAATGAAATGATAAATTGAAAAGATATAACTTTTTTTTTATTGCTGGGCGCACATGCATGTCGTCGCGTCATCACACCATCAAGCAATGTCATCATCATTTCGTGTCATTTCATCATTTTGCAGAGCAGTTTATATTTTGGCTCGGAATTCTGAAAGCACCTTTTCCCACTGAAATAGCTCCTCGTTGTTACTCTTCAACCACATCAGAATATGAAGTTGCAACATAACAATAATATTTGATTACCTTTTCCTATTCACGTCATAATTGTTGCGACACTTGATTACTCCTGTCTCAATAGTCTTCGGTCATAAATACGTGAATGATGATGGTGATGAATGATGGCGACATATTTTTGATGGATAGAAAAATCCCATTTGATTTCTACTCACTCAGAATTTTAAGACTTAACAACCTGGTAAATAGCTATTTCCTCTCATATCTGTACCAATATAAGAGGATTAATAGATTACCCCTTTAAGTACGCTTGTACCAACAGCGTTCTCACGACTGGTAAAAATGACGTATGAAACGTTTTTTATATTTATTTTGCATTAGTTCTCTCCTTTTAGTCGAACTAATCATCATCGTAAAAACTAATTTATCAAGAAATCCATTTCGATTTCATTTCTCTGCGAGCAACAAAAAAAAATTTAAAAAAGTTTGCATACCCTGACCAAAGATTAGAAAAGGGTGATAAAATCCATCAGTATTCTTATCCTTAGCATCACAAGGCATTTTCATGCGACGACATGATGGCGTCTCCCTGCAGAACAATTTGTTTTACATTTCCTTTCTGCTGTATAGTACACCGTACTGTAATAAAACATCTTTATCGTAAAGTCATAAAAAAGTCATATCCATCATCATGCTTCCCCATTACTACTGGAATTTCAAGTTGATTCATTCTATTTAGTTAAGCTGCACATTACACGTGCTCCTTTGCCTCGTTGACGTTTTTGCTTTAAGTCCATCTGCACGCACACACATTTTAGGCGCGGTTTCCTTTCCCATGTCACGACTTGTCCGCCAAATTGCTGACAAAGCAAAAAAAAAATGTTTTAACTGTCGTCTAGGTTTTTTTTTGTGGCTCTTTACTGACTGATAAGTATTGGAAAGAAATTAAATCGACTAGGTCGTCATGTCCTTTTACAAAAAAAACCTCTTGTCGATTGCACTGTCCATTATAACAATAAAACAGGTAGTTTCAATAATAGAAGACGATTTATTGAAGTTGTCTTCCTAAATGGAAAATCGGGAACAGTGACTCCCAAAAAATATTGTCGTCGAGTGGTCGGCGGTTTGGTGAATGTCATTGTCAGATTTTAATCCAGTATAAAACGTTTGTGTAAGATGACCTTGTCGATTTCTTAAGAGACAGAGAAAAGAATAAGTGAAGGCGAATCGATTTTTCTGTTTAAATTCAATTATCCTGTCATATGCACTAGTCAGGGACAGAGTTTAAACCAAATTGGATGGTGGTATAGTACGTATAATAATATAGTCTTCATTGTCAGCAGTGGGACAGCTGAATTTTTTCCACGGTATTTTCATTTTCAATAAGCGAATAATATTTGCTTCCAGAACATTTTCGTGAAAGAAAAAAAACGTATGAAATATTATTAAGAGGTTATTAAAAAACCTCTCCCGTCGACATCTCATTTTCTTTCAAGTAGAGACTTTTAAGAAAAAGATAATTATGTTTTTTGCTTCAGGGAGAACATTGCTAAAATATTTCATACTTGGAACTACGTACCTGTAGTTTAAATTTCATTTCCTAAGCTCCTTTTTCCGGCGGCAGCTG